>ML332596.1:0-132373 GCA_005239505.1 Nicotiana paniculata | reverse complement strand
GGAACTTCAGCCCCGTATGCTGAAGTTTTTGTCTTTATAACTGGGGAACTTTAGCCTCGTATGCTGAAGTTCCCCAGTTACAAAGACAAAAACTTCAGCTCTATAGCTGAAGTTCCCCATTTACTAGAGGAGAAGTTCTTCAGTTACAAAGACAAAAACTTCAGCTCTAGAGCTGAAATTAGTTCCCCAGTTACAAAGACAACAACTTCGCAAGCTACTTCAGGCCCGTCTACTAGAATGCTGAAGTTTTGCGTTATTGTCTTTGTTACTTCAGCCCCGCATGCTGAAGTTATGCGCAAAAACAGGTACGAATACAATTTTTTTTATAAAATGGATATAAGTTAAAACGTGGCACAAAAAATAGGTACGGATGCAAAAGCCCTCATATTGCATCCTCCTTTAACACTAATCTGCTCGTGAAATCTCATAGGCTTTCATCAAGATAGAGGACAATCTCTTTTAGAAAAAGAATTGGATATTAAAAGAAGAGAAAGAAAGATTACTGCTTAGAGTTGAAGATAACAGGAAGTCGTAGTCCCGTGATATACATAGTTTGATAAAGAATGAGCCAGGCCTGATATATTTAATATTCTTCTTCCTATAGTCCTTTTTCCTGTTCTAAAGAGTTGAGAGTGCGTTGTAATTTAGTTATTATTATTTCTCGTCTCCCATCCGGTATTCGATATCTACGTTATATTGGATCGAATTATATCAGATATCGCGCCGCCTAACCCATTAAAAGTTTCATTTTAGTTCATTAACCGATAATTAATTGTGTAGGGAAAGTTCAAAGGTCAATATCTTTTAGCAGGCAGATGCCTAAAATTTTCAAAATTATTAGAGAATCTGTCATACCATATATGTGTTGGGAAAGGAAACCTATCCGAGGTTGATTAGTCGGTTAAAGAATCTACTTTTCTTCATTTTCAATAATTAAAAGTTATTTTTTCGGTTCCAGTTTATATGAACCTATTTCCTTTTTGGTCCGTTTCAAAAAGAATGATTCCTTTCTAAATTTGATAATAATTAAGCTTAAACTTACAATTTTATCTTTAATGAGAAGCTTTTATAACTACACAAATAATCTGGGCCCCTTTTTGACTTATTTTGAATCATAAATTCCAAAGGTCTTTATTTTTTCTTAAACTCCGTATCCAGTCAAACAAGTTCACATAAATTAGAACGAATAAAGTAGATAGTATGCTTTCAACTGTTTATCAGACGGCCATATTGCTTAAATTTCCTCAACTTGCATCCTACTAGAATTTGTATACAACGAAAGAATGAAATCGTGCTATATATCAAGCATGGGCGAAGCTACTTGTAAACAAGGGTGGTCACTAACCACCCTTCGTCGAAAAATTACACTGTGTATATAGGTAAAGTATTAGATTTTAAAGGTATATAACATATATTGAACATCCTTTCTCACAAAGAATTTTTTTCGCTTATTTCAAGTTTGAACACTCTTTAGTAAATTCCTGGCTTTGCCACTTATTATCAAGAGCGACAGTGCATATAAGTCAACTCTTCAGTATTATTTAACCCGTTAGAATATGCTAATTACTAGTTTACCAGCGTTACAAATTAGGATTTATCGATCAGTAATATTTATTTTATTTATAATTTATCTCATTAGTTAGTTCATGATTATATAAATACTTCTTAAACCATCAATATAAGCAAACTAAGGACCCGTTTGGTCATAGATTTTGCCTATATTTTGGCAAAATCCCAAAACGAGCTATTAAGCTGGTTTTGGGCCAAATCCCTAATAATACACATGTTTTTCCAAAACAAATTTGAAAAATATGTTTTGAAAACATACGTCCTTACTCATACGCTGAATATATATATATATATATATAACATGGGCAGGCTGTGGGGGCATGTTGGTACTTGCTAGGAATCCAAAGAGCTGCTAAATGTTTGACAGAACAGTGTGAAGTTACAAAAGGTTGTGGCCTCAGAATGTTGGCCTGTGAAGAGTCAATATACTATGGAACAACTAGTTTGGTGAAGCACAAAAGTCGACTCATATGGGGGGAGAACAAACTTGCTAGATCGACGTGCCTATCTTCTGAAGAAAGTTTTGATTATGGAGCTTATAAATGGACTGTTCAACTTGTCACTAATGAAAATCGTCTTGAGAAAATACTCTTTCCCATTTTTTGGGGTCTCATGACTCTCAGGTATTCTTAATTATACAATTAATCAGCTTCTTTTTCTTTAATTATCCCAAGAAATAATTTTCTAACCTTTACTGTTACAGTACTTTTGGCAACCTGGAGAGCACAACAGATTGGCTAGAATTAGTATTCATAATCATTGTTCTTACTAGTGGGCTACTTCTGGTCACCATGTTGATTGGTAACATCAAGGTAATTAATAATAATAACTCTCCTAAACACACAGGAAAATGCTCTAAGGGTCTTGTATATATTGTTTATGGTATAAATATGTTGGTACATGCATGAAATATGTGCAGGTTTTCTTGCATGCAACGACATCAAAGAAACAGGCAATGCAACTAAAGATGAGAAATGTAGAATGGTGGATGAGGAGAAGAAGATTGCCACAGGATTACAAGCAAAGAGTAAGAAATTATGAACGGCAAAGATATGCAGCAACGCGTGGAGTTGATGAATACGAGATGATACATAACCTTCCTGAGGGTCTTAGAAGGGACATCAAATACCATCTTTGTTTGGACTTGGTCAGACAGGTAAACTTCTCAATGCTTTAATTCTTATATTATGAGAGTTATACAATGTATATGGATATATAGTATTAAAAAAATAGGAGAATTCTGCAAATAGAGCAGTAATGAGGTAGATTAGGCCATTCTTTGATGTTGCGATTTGACTCTCCGATCCTATTTTAATCATATATGAAACTGATAAACGGACTATCATCCCAGCAATCATTAGGTTAGACTACTATCTATAGGCCTCAGGAGTTTTATGTCCAATGATGTGTTAGGACCGAAAAAAGCAGGTGTCATGCGGAAGCTAGCAAAGCTAATCTTGAACGACCATAAATCAAATAACAAACGAGAAATCTACCAAAAGAGACACAAACGTTTAACGTGGTTCGCTCAATGACCTACGTCCACGGCGGGGATGAGTAATCCACTATAATAAAAGAGAGTACAAAATAACGAGAGAACAACCTCACGAAGAGGCAAACACAAGTGACACACTAACACTTGTCTCGTAAAGTTCTCCCCCTAAACACGACTCTCAAACACCATATGGCCCTAACATGATGTTCATTTCTTGAATTAAGTACGAGTTTCATGCTTTGACGGCAAAGTTAAATCGCGATAAAACAATTGTAATTAAGTATTTTACATTAATCATGAGAATTAAACCTAAAGAGTTTATAAGTCACCAGCTAGACCTTTTAAAATCTTAATGATATATTGTGTAAAAGAATTTCATCTCATAAATGCATAAACTTGAATTGTATAAAAGTTTATAGTACAAGTAAAATTTACTTGCAAGAATTGATTGGCGACTGTATGTTTAGCCGGATAACACGATAGACCTATATCGGTCCATATATATTGCCCAAACTAACTTTTCTGCACATATTTCAGGTTCCTCTATTTCAGCATATGGATAATTTGGTCCTGGAAAACATATGTGATCGCGTGAAGTCCTTGATTTTTACAAAAGGAGAAACAGTAAGTCCAAATGTCATGTAAAATGTTAACATTTGTATTAGGCGTTGAAATCTGTCTCATACTCACTACTACTTGTGCATTAGTCTATATGAAATCTCCACAATCTCCCCATCTAAGATATATTTGATTTTCTAATAGATAACCAGAGAGGGCGATCCAGTTCAGAGAATGTTATTCATAGTGAGAGGCCATCTCCAAAGTAGTCAAGTACTTCGAGACGGTGTAAAAAGTTGCTGCATGTTAGGTCCTGGAAACTTCAGCGGCGACGAACTTCTCTCGTGGTGCCTCCGACGACCCTTTGTGGAGCGATTGCCGCCGTCCTCATCATCATTAGTGACTCTTGAAACCACCGAAGCCTTTGGCCTTGACGCTGAAGATGTGAAGTATGTAACACAACATTTTCGGTACACATTTGTGGACGAAAAAGTCAAGAGAAGTGCTAGATATTATTCTCCAGGATGGAGAACTTGGGCAGCAGTTGCTATTCAATTGGCTTGGAGGAGATATAAACACAGGTTGACACTCACCTCGTTATCGTTTATTAGACCAAGAAGACCATTATCTCGATGTTCTTCATTAACGGAGGATAGACTCAAGCTTTATACGGCTTTGCTTACTTCGCCAAAGCCTAATCAGGATGATTTTGATTTTTAAAAACAACAAAAGATTTACTTGTCGAACATATGTGTGGTAAAATAGTTTAATTTGAATGTTCTTGTTACATCCCCTCCCACTTAACTTCCTTCAATTGTCCCAACCTTACACTCTCAACAGTTCCTAAGCAGCAAAAATTGATGAGGATTTACTCACCTCATGAAGTTATAACAAACCCACTAATTTCCCACGAATGCGGTATGGGGAGGATAAGATATACGCAGCCTTACCCCTACCCTGGAAGGACAGAGAGGCCATGAAGTTATAATTTACTTGTTATATTTTCTTCTCGGAAAAATCAAAGAACCACTAAGGCAACACTCCAGCCATTATTCTACTTTTACATGAAGAACTACATTGCCCTTCTCCAACATCCTTCCAAAGAAAAGCAAGTATATATAAAAGGTGAGGATCTGATTTTACATTACTATTCTGGCAAAAGATGAGCTTACATAAAAACCCTTTACTGCTTTACACTGAATCCACTGCCTCAACCTGTTGTCGGGCAAGATACCTCTCCCTCCGCTCCTTCTGTAAACATAGTGAGCAAAAACACATTGTTAGAGGAATGAAGCAGGCCGGAATTAGAATGATTCGTGTCTATACACAAACATCAGATATGCTTACCCATTCGTCTACTATTAGACCTTCTCCCACAACTTTCGGACCTGTGTCAACTGGAGGTTTCTTGTCAGCTTCTGCTGCAGACTCAGCTTGGGCCAACTGACATTTTAGTTTATCCAGTGCCTTCAATCATTCAAATTACTTTGGTTGGAGATTGGACATTTGCACAATGTACAACAACAAAATATAATGTCAACTCTTACTGGAGAAGGGCGTTCAGGGTCCAAAAACACCACCCTTAGAGTACGCTCAACAGTGACTTGATCCTTTTGTTCATCGAACTGCATAAAACAACAAATGCGGGTTACACCACTAAAGCTCATTTTGCTCATCAAACTGCATAAAATAACCAATGAAAGTTACACCACTAAAGCTACAGTGGTACTGTGATATTTAGCAGATATTTGATATACCGGCAACCAAAAGCACACATACAGAACAGATATTAGATATAAGGGCAACCAAAGCACAGACCATCACCTATATTTTACCTCTTACACTGTAAAGTTTCTCCCAGGAATAGCACCCAGGTCAAATATAAAAGTCAAACGGTTGCACCAAGACTATTATCCTAGGTGTATTGAGTGATGATAAAAGGAAAAATATCGTAGATATGCAGAATGATAAAAGCTATGGCTGAACAAATTGGAAAGAAATGGATTATGTATGAAATTATTATCCTTCTCAGTTTTAGGAAATTGAAGAGCAGGGGCAGATTTAGAGGGGCGGAGGGGGGTTCGCCGGAAAATTACACTGCGCATACAAGGTAAAATTTATTTGTATCTCTATATATTATATTTTGAATCCCCTTGACACAACCCAAAAGCATAGCTTAGTGGTCAACGGGGTTCAAAACTTTTGTAAGGTTATTAGTCCAATTCCCACGGGTCACAATCTCTTTTATTTTGAATCCCCTTAGCGTTAATCCTGCCTCCGCCACTGTTGAAGAGGTGGAAATTTTACATTTGGAGTTGCATGCAAAAGCCAACAATGCATTATTAAGTTTTAGAAGTTTCTAATCTCAACAATCAGCATTCTGTTCATCACAAAAGCCAGTATTAAGATTTTAGCTGATTAAAAAAAAAAAAAAAGAGATTTCAAAGAAATTTATCATAAAGAGAAACTTCACATCAAGCATATCTCTATGAGATTTCATCAATGCATTTTCTTTTCTGGAAATGAGTCGATACGGACATAGCACCCTTCCAGCCGTCACCAACAGAAAAGAAACTCTGAACCCCAACCAAGTGGAGCAACTCCTACATAGGTGAAGGGAAAAGAAGAAGCAATCACGCCATGCGAATTTAGCCAGCACCAATTATATTAGATTTAGATCCTCTGTGAAACGGATTTGTCTCGGCACAAAAGGGCATCACATCCAGAGCTTGTACCCTCATTTAACAAATTACTAATATGTTTAATTGTAGATGGAAAGAAACTAAGATCTAATAAGATGTCAATGTGGCCCAACAACCAGTAGAATCAGTCATTAAATTAGACAGAACTCTCTTACTGAAGACTGCGCGAGCTATTTTTCTTAATCATTGGTACTAAATTATATTTGAGCAAATTGGATTGGGTTCCATCCAAAGAAGATGCATGGAATAGAAAGACAAACAAGAAACTTAATGACTCTCAATACAAAGTACATTTAAGTCCACAAACTAAACAATCCATCTAGAAATTTTCATAAATTCAAGATTGAAAATTCGCATTGCATGGATACTAATAAACAGGATTCTGTCAGTGACAAGTTCAATTTGTAACATGCGCCGGGAACAAAGTACACAAGCATATTTGCCAATGAACAGGGATGACACCGAATCATTTTTCTGGTCATGGAATGCAATATAAAGAAACTTGCCATTTTTCAACACCTAGTAATTTGATTAACTTACCAACTCAGGTACATAATCAGTTCCTTCTTTCACCTTCAAACTCACGATCTTGAACTTTACCTTGGTCTTTTGATCTACTATAGGCTTCTCATTGTTCTCAGGGAGCTCAATAAACTTGAAGACTGTCAACCAGATATATAATAGAAAATAAATGGAGGATGTACACTGAAAAGAAATGAGATATAAAATTAATTGAAATAAAACTGAGGAAAAGTGAATACCAGTGGCAATCAGGATTTCACCAGGTGTAAGAATACCTCCAGGAGGTCGCATGTAGCAGCTTTTTGGTGCAGTAGTTTGAAACTAGGAATTCAAAAGGAACAAAAAGTTTAACTTAAAATTCGAAAGGAAGTGGAAACTTAGACTGCTGCTTATATTGTGTCATCAATGATTTATGATGAAGATAACAATACAACATCTTTGAATCGAATTTTGCAAGATACATCACCAATTTTAGAACTTAAGAAAAGAAGTTATATATCACTAAGCTTCCATGCGAAAAAACGATCTAAAACGATCCAGAAAAGGTGAAGTCATTACAAAACAATGACACCTCATATTCAATGTCCGTTTTAACTAAAAGTATAAACTTAAAAACTGCATTTGTCATAAATGCCAAAAGCTTCAAAGGTTGCAAAGATATATAGATGAAAAAAATCAACCAGCACAAAAGCGCTGAACAAAAATGGGGATTAGTAGTTTACCTTGAATGCAACATAAGATTTGCTTGTGTTCTTCATCCTTACAGCACTCTTTGCCTGCTTTCCGGGTTCATCTTCAGAACACAAAACCAAAAACAGGAACAAATATTCTGTCATTGTCAACATTACATAGCTAAACCAAAATTCTTTTTCCAGTGTTTGATAACCTTAAATTGTGGAAATACTTCTCCAAATATAACAACTTTAACTAAATAATTATCTTCCTTTCACGTATGGACACCAAACCGTTTTGCTTTACAAATATCACAACTCTTACTACATATCGTATGATACTATCATATACTTTCCTTTCATCCCATTTTATGTGATACTAATTTCTATTTAGTATGTTCCTAAAAGAATGAAACATATCTGTATACGGCCGAAATCGGAGGAGTCCGATTTCAAAGTCTCTGTTATGCCGAGCCCCAGCTCGAAAGGCTCGAAGTAAAGTTCGAACCCAATCTCAGAATGCATACTTCGAGAGAGCATATCGAAGGCCCGACACGGCCTACCTCGAGGCAGTGCAGAATCGATGACAGTCAAGAAAAAGCGGGAATTTCTCAAGGGCATATAGGTCAAGGCGCAAATCTCAGGATTGGTTCGTACAAATCCGCACTAGGCGAATCCGCACTAGGCGGTTATACAGCTGTACCAATAGTATTTCTTCCTGTAAATAGAAATGTATTTTCCCCTCCTATATAAAGGGGACTCCAATCATTTTGTAAAGATCATCATTCACTGCTATAAAATATTCTACGCTGCTTTTCTCGTTTGTTGTGCTCAAGATTATTCTTCAACTTATTGTTCTTCATTTATTGTTCATATTTTATTGCTACTAACTAACCTCGAGACCCCGAGGCTATCGAGCTCGAGGCCCCCATTTCCTTTGACAAAACTGGTTTGATTATCATATTTTTCTTATTTACACCTAGTATTTCTAGCTTATCTACTAGTATTGAAATAAATCAAATATTTTTAGAACCACAAATCAAGTATAATAGTTAACTCCATTTTTGAGGTAAACAGTTTGGCGCCCACTATGGAGCTAACAGATAATAGTGATTATTTTGGTGCTAGTTTTCAGATAACACACGTTATTCTTCACACTTTTTCTTGTCCAAAGATTCTTTGATTTCAGGTTAAAATATGTCTAACTCAGCAACGCACCTGAAAACGACGGTCTCGATTTCCATGGAGAAAACAGTGCAACAGCTCCAGGGGTCGGTGTGCCACCGCTAAACCCTGGGGTAGCACCAGCACCAAACTCTGTCGACATAGGTTCACACATTGCTAGTGTTATAAATAGTGGTCGCTACAGCGCTAAAGGCATGTAGCGAGACGAGGCGAGGCTGTAGCGCCATACTAGGTTTGTTGCGTTGCGAAGCAGAATAGCGTGCGCCTCTGCCTATGTTGCGAGTGGCGATGCGATGCGATGCGAGAGGCGACCAGAGGCGTCGCTATTTGAGTTTAACACAATAAAAGGCATCGTTTATACTAAAACAACAAATTAGGGCTTGGGTTATATCAGATCATACGCGACCCTTCTTCTCCGGTTCTTCTTCCAGTTCGAGTTCGAGGGTTCTGTTCTTCTTCTTCCATCGTCTGCCATAAGCGACCAGGTATGTTTCTTTATTTTCTTTTCTTCTTCTTCTCCTTTCTTCTTCTACTTTCTTCTTCTTCTGGTCGACCACCATTGCTGGTCTTCTTTTTTCTTTTTCTTCTTTTTTCTTCTTTCTTCTTTCTTCTTTGTTTTTCGTCTCTTTCACCCAGCTCTGTTTTTCTTTCTTCTTCCTTTACTCTGTTTTTCTTCTTCTTTCTTTCTTTCTTTCTTTCTTTGCTCTGTTTCTCCATCATCTCTTTCATCTCTGTTTTTTTTAAATTTTTTTCCTCTATTTTTTCAAAACCAAGCAGAGGCAGTAACTTCTTTCTCTGCTTTTCTCTGTTATCTTCTTTCTCTGTTTTTCTGCTATGTTGCTTAAATTTTTAGACTATTAGACTTTAGTTGATGAATCTAGTATCAACTATGAGTCTATGAATATCTATTGACTCTTTAATTTTTGAATGATATTTATTAATATATTATTGTTATTGAATTTTTAGTTATATGTATATAATATTTTATGTTTTTGTATAAATTGTCGCTTCACGTTAAAAAGGCGAGCGCTTCGTTGCGCGCCTCTCGCCGCAGTGAAGCAGGCCCTCGTTGCTATTTGTCGCCGCACGCTGTTCAAAACACTGCACATTGCTTTACACGTCGATTTGGGTATTGATATTGAAGGAAGTGTACGTGGAGGGAACCAACCTGACGCACAAGGGACACAAGCTCGAGAAGAAAGAGACTGATGTTGCAAGCACAACAAGCGGCTATCGCACAGTTACAGAGTCAGCAAAAGACTCCGGGCGGAGCAGGACCATAAACGGCTCCTCGAGTTGAGCCAACCCCAGAAAGATCAAGTAACAACGGGACGGGAGCTGACCCCACCATTATGAATACGCTCGAGGAACTCACCAAGAGGATCAACTCAGGAGAAAAGAAGATAGAGGACAACGATAAGAAAGTGGAAACCTACAACTTGAGGGTCGACCATATCCTGGGAGCACCTCCGCTCTTGAAGGGACTGGATTCGAAGAAGTTTGTGCAGAAACCATTCGCACCGAGTGCGGTCCAGAAGCCCGTTCTGAAGAAGTTCAGGATGCCCGACATCCCAAAATATAATGGGACCACAGATCTCAACGAGCATATCACCACATATACTTGTGGTATAAAAGGAAATGATTTGAAGGACGACGAGATTGAGTCTGTCCACTGAAGAAACACTTTGAGGCGTAACATACCTCGAAATGACCGAAGAGCGAATCGAGGCCAAAGTTCCCGGGGACTCATGAGCAAGACCGGGTTTGACAGGCACTCAGGACCGATGGAAGCACCCCGATTGTCAGAATACAACTTCAACATCGATGCCTCAGACATCGTATCAGCCATCGGCAAGATTAGAGATACTATATGGCCCAAGCCCATACAGACCGATCCTTCTCAAAGGAACCCCAACATAATGTGCAAGTATCATGGTACTCATGGTTATAGGACCGAGGACTGCAGACAGCTTCGAGAGGAGGTAGCCCGATTGTTCAACGAGGGGCACCTTCGAGAATTTCTCAGCGACCGGGCACAGGGCCATTTTCGAGAGAGAGATGCAAACAGGAAGAATGAATCAGAGGAACCCTAACATGTCATTCACATGATCATCGGAGGAGTCGATGTCCCACATGGACCCATATTCAAACGAACGAAAGTATCCATCACGAGGGAGAAGAGGACTCGGGACTACATATCCGAGGACACCCTTACTTTCAGCGAGGACTACATATCCGAGGACACCCTTACTTTCAGCGAGGAAGACATCGAGGCCTCATCTCAGCCTCATAATGATGCACTGGTAATTTCTATCCTTTTAAATAAAGTTCAAGTTAAATGTGTGCTCGTGGATCTAGGTAGTTCGGCCAATATAATCAGGTCGAGGGTCGTGGAGCAGCTCGGGCTGCTCGACCAAATCATAGCCGCCCCTCGAGTCCTGAATGGATTCAACATGGCGAGTGAAACAACGAAGGGGGAAATCATCCTCCCAGTCAATGTGGCCGGAACCATACAAGACACCAAGTTTCATGTCATCGAAGGTGACATGAGATATAATGCTCTACTTGCTATGCCATGGATCCATAGCATGAGGGCAGTGCCATCAACTCTTCATCAAATGATGAAGTTCCCAACAAAGGATGGCATAAAGATAGTGTATGGAGAGCAGCATGCAGCTAAGGAGATGTTCGCGGTACACGACTTGGCACCGGTATCGACATCATCTACCTCAGAGAAGTCAAAAGACAAACAGACAACCAAATAGAACCTACAGCCGACGAAGAAGATTTCCTTGCCCCTCGAGCCTTTGTCGCCCCCGAGGAGTCAGATGCAACGAAGTTCACTATCAAGGAGCTCGAACAGGTGGTATTGGTCAAGCACCTACCAGAACAAAAGGTATACCTGGGAACGGGATTAAAACCCGAACTCAGGAATAACTAATTCAATTCCTTATTGATAACATTGATTGCTTCCCTTGGTCCCATTTAGATATGACAGGGATCCCACCAGAGGTAACCACCCATCGACTAAGTGTCGACTCCAGGTTCAAACTAGTGAAACAAAAAAAGAGACCCCAATCCGAGGTAAAGCATGCATTCATCAAAGATGAGGTAACTAAACTTCTCAAAACAGGATCCATTAGGGAAGTAAAATACCCTGAATGGCTAGCTAACATAGTGGTAGTCCCTAAAAAAGGGAATAAATTTAGAATGTGTATATTACAAAGATTTGAACAAAGCATGCCCTAAAGATTCCTTCCCATTGCCCAACATCGATCGATTGATCGATGCCACGGCTAGCCACGAGATCCTTACTTTTCTCGACGCCTACTCCGAGTACAATCAAATTCAAATGAACCCTGAGGACCAGGAAAAGACTTTGTTTATCACGAAGTATGGTACATATTGCTATAATGTAATGCCCTTCGGGCTAAAAAATGCGAGAGCAACATATCAACGCATAGTTAATAAGATGTTCGAACATCAAATAGGCAATTCTATGGAAGTTTACATTGATGACATGCTAGTTAAGTCCGTGCGCTCAGAGGATCATTTGACTCATTTGCAGGCGACGTTCGATATCCTAAGAAGATACAACACGAAGCTCAACCCCGAGAAATGCGCTTTTGGAGTCGGCTCGGGCAAATTTTTGGGCTTCATGGTGTCAAACAATCGAGATCAACCCCGATAAAATCAAAGCCATCGAGGAGATCGAGGAGATCACCGTAGTAAACAATGTGAAAGTCGTGCAGCGGCTGACCGGGCGGATAACTGCCTTAGGCCGATTCATCTCGAGGTCATCAAATGGGAGTCACCATTTCTTCTCCCTACTAAAGAAGAAAAACAACTTCGCGTGGACTCCGGAGTGTCAACAAACCTTGGAAGAGTTGAAACGGTATCTCTCGAGCCCACTCTTGCTTCATACTCCGAAGGAAGATGAAACACTATATTTATATTTGGCCGTGTCCGAGGTAGCGGTAAGTGGCGTATTGGTTCGAGAAGAGCAAGGTGCGCAATTTCCTGTCTATTATGTAAGTCGGACCCTAGGAGATGCTGAAACCAGGTATCTGCATTTAGAAAAATTAGCCCTAGCATTAATAAGTGCATCTAGGAAGTTAGAAACCATATTTTCAATGTCATCCTATATGTGTATTAACTACATATCCACTTCGAAATATTTTGCATAAGTCCGAGTTATCGGGCCGATTGGCCAAATGGGCCATTGAACTCGGAGGGTACGATATCGAGTATCAACCTCGAACGGCTATCAAGTCTCAAATTTTGGCAGACTTCGTGGCCGATTTTACGACTGCCCTCGTGCCCGAAGCAGAAAAGGAACTCTTGTTAAAAACGGGCACATCATCGGGGGTATGGACCCTCTTCACTGACGGTGCCTCGAATGTGAAAGGGTCCGGGCTCGGTATAGTATTAAAAACGCCTACGGGCAACATTATTAGACAATCTATAAGAACTTCGAAATTGCCCAACAATGAGGCTGAGTACGAGGCCATGATTGCGGGTCTTGAATTAGCCAAAGGCCTGGGAGCAGAGGTCGTCGAAGCAAAATGTGACTCTCTTTTGGTAGTCAAGACCATTGGCAGTATGTTTGGGACCAGGCGATACTGATTATGTGCTACGAGAAATCCATAAGGTATTTGAAGGAATCATTCTGGTGCCGATTCTTTGGTTCGAAAGGTGATCAGACTGGGGTAATACTGGGATAGCATGGAAAAAGATACAAAAGAGTTCGCCTATATGCTACCTAAGGGGTTTTAGCGGCAAAATTTTTAACGAGGCAACACCTATATGCTACCCAAGGAAAACTCAACAAGTATTCAAGGCTTCTTTTCTATCAACCTCGAATACTGGGGGGCATCACCCTCGGAGGTTACATTTTCAAAAAAAACAAGTCATGCCAAGGAGGACCTCGATAGGAGAATGTTGTAACGGGCCAAACGGTCAAATGAATTGTGTCATATAGAATAATCGAGCCCCCGATGGCAAAAACATGTACGTATGTATCGATTACTCAAAGAAGCACTCTTATTATATCGAAACACTTTTGTGCCTCGAAGAAATCTACTATTTTCACATTTAACGGCTCAAGGGCCAAATATACTTGAATACTCGAGGACTGTCATCGACAGTCAACACGTCGAGCCATCAAAAACTCAAGCCTATAAGACCTCAATGAGGAAAACTCGAACTTATAAGACCTCAATGAGGCATACTCGAACTTACAAGACCTTAACGAGGCATACACGAACTTATAAGACCTTTAAAAAGGCATCCCCTCGATATTAAGGCCAAGGCCATCTCACTCGGGGACTAAAAGCTACGGCCATATGAAAAGGCTACGCCCCGAAATAATGCGGCTCGGAGACGTCCGACTTCCGCCATAAAACTAAAGGCCTTCAAACACTTCGAAAAACCAGTTAAATCAGGCTACCCTCGGCATAAGCAAAGGGGCTTCGATAAAATCAGCCCCGAATAATGTGAAGGATTCGAAAACGTCAGCCTTCGAAAAAACCCCAAGAGGTATTCAACTATCGTTGCACATCGACTTGCAAACGAGGTTCTAAACAATCGAACCATCGAAAAGTCAAACGAATATAAAAACATGCCAAGGCATAACAAAATTTTTACGAGTCTTTAGCCAGAAAGGGGGAAAATTGTAGTCATTTTAGAGGTCGAATTGACCCAATCTAAAAAGAGCCTAAGGGCCAACATGTAAAAGCCTAAGGGCCAATCTAAAGAGCCTAAGGGCCAACCTAAAGAGCCTAAGAGCCAACTAAAAAGCCTAAGGGCCAATTTTTTAAAGCCCAAGGGCTGATACTTAAAGAACTTAAAGGCCGAAGCACACCACGCTCGGAACCTTACCCAGTTCGGACTCGAAAGTCCCGAGCTAAAGCTTAGCTCGAAGATCGGACCCTAAGTGGTCACCTATTATCGATCGTTGATAGAACTGAAACCTAAGGGTATTATATTCTAAGTCCAATAAATTGGACTGATTGTCAGCAACCAAATCTCATTTCAAAGGCAAGACGGAAATTAACAAAACGAAGATGAAACAAAAGATTCTTTATATTTAGATGATGGTCCAAGAGTATGTTTACAAAGCTCCCACACGGAGCCCTTACATGAAAGAAGGAAAATGAAAGAAGCTTAGTCTACTGTCGGGGTCACTCGATCGGAGGCAGTTTCCTCAAGAGCTGCATCCTCGACGGTTTGACCTTCGGCAGCCTGATCTTAGGCGGCCTCTTCCTCCTCGAGGACTTCGTCTTCGTCCCCCCCACTCTTGGAGCCACTGACAGGATCCTCATCGGAAGTAAGCAATGTCGCTGCCTCTTCTTCCAAGGCCTTCACCTTCTCGATCTTAGCAGAAATATCAAAGCCTTTGACTTGCACCTCCTCGAGGGCTTGCCTTCGAGACTCCAGCCGAGCTTGATTGATGGCCCGTGTTAACTTAAGCACGGCCGCATCGGCTTCCTTCTTAGCCCGAGCATTGGCAGCAGCAGCATCGGTCCGATATTTAGACATAATTGCATCAGCTTCGGACAAGGTTTTGGATAATTCTGCGGCCGACTCAATATGAAGGTCCTTATATTTACGGCTTTCTTCCTTTGTACCCTGAAGTTGGTGCTCAGTTGAGGTCAGCTTCTCTTGAAGAGTATCCTTCTCGGAGACCATATCATTCGGGCGCTGCTTCAACCCGAGGATCTCAGCATCTTTGACCCTAAGCTCCTCCAGAAATTGCCTCACCAGGTCATCCTTCTGCTTAAGCTGCAAGAATCGAGTCGAGACATTAAACACCAAAATGAGTAAGCATAAAATAAGCCCACAAAGGTTATATTACCTGCTCAACGAAATCGGCTCGCTCTCGGGAAGCCTTCTCCGAACTTGCTCGAAGGTCATTGAGTCCCCCCTCCCTTTTGGCATAAAGAGCCTTGAGCTCATCCGACTCTAACATGAGTTTCCTAAGCTCACCATCGCAGTGAGCCAGCTCAGCTCCTGACTTGGAAAAGGCTTGGTCGAAGAGCATTACGACCTAAAAAACAAAGGAGGTCAGAAAGGCAAGAACCAAATTCAAGATATAATTGTTAAGGTGAAGATTACCTGTTTCCGAAGTTTCTCGGCCTCTTCAAAAATGAACGAGGTGTCAAGGTCAGGGCGTTCCTCGACCCCGGCGAAGCATTCTCCAAATATATCGCTCTCTCTGTGGGATACCCCCACGTCGGGAGTCTTCATATCTTGGGCATCCCGTATTTGCCCTGAAGAAAACGACGGGCCAGGCGGAGGCCTTCTCTCGCCTTCGAGGAGCCTCGGGGTTGAGTTCTTCAGACTCACCTATCAAATGCTTTTTCAGCACAAGGTACGTTATGGTCACCAGCCGGTTCGAGGACTGGGCCAGAGCTCCCTTCGGAGATCCCCTCAGCTCGAGATTGAACCACCTCGGCAGCCTTCGGTGCAGTAACCTTTGAAGCATCGGTACCGCTTCCCTTCCGAGTTACTAACGGGAGGGCATCGCCTTCACCCTCAGTCTCATCTCCCTCTTCGTCCTCAGCACGAAGACTTGCAGCAACTTCGGGAGACAAGGCCACCGTGTCGGCCCCAGGTTTTCGAAGCTTGGACTTTTTTGGCTTCGGGGACTCCACCGGCATCTCTTTCTTTTTCTTCTTATCCTTGGCAGGTTTTTGGGTCTCTACCTTGCCAGGTAGGGGCGGCCTCATTGAAACAGCATCTCCGAGGCCTACATAAGTGCAAAGTTCAGTGTGCTATCAAGAGATATTTTACTAAGGGACTCAAATATGTCAATGATAAAAACTCACCATGGTTTTTGGCCTCCCATCGGCCTTTGGCTAAGTCGCGCCAGACGCGCTCGACATATGTGGAGGTGGAAGCTAGTTGTCGAACCCAGCCTAGGAGGTCTTTAACTGCACCGGGGTACCACTCGACGGCTGCATCATCAGAAGGGAGTTAGTCCGAATGAAAGAGAGAACATTTGATTAATGAAACGTACTCGACGAATCCATACTTACGCTTCATACTCCATTCCTCGGGGAATGGCATCTTTGCAGCAGGAATCAGGTCGGAGGTCTGACTCAAACAAAGCGGCTCATCCACCCTCGGTCTTTATCTTCATCGATGCTAGCGAAGAAAGACTTTGAAGATCGACGTTGTAATTATATCAGACCACCTCGATAGAGACGAGGCTGTAAAGTCTCATCAGATGGTCGAGGGTAAAAGGCATCCCCTCGACCTGACTCGAAAAATACCTAATCAGGTAACAATTCACCAGAAAGAAGGATAGATCTGGCCGAGGGTCACCCGATATTGTCAACAAAAATCGAGGATCACTGGATCTAGTGGGAGCGAAGAAGGTCCTACGGGACCTAAGGTGAATGGGTATGTGTATACGCTTAGGAAACCTGCTTTATAAGTAGTTATGTCCTCTTTAGATGAATGGATCTCCACTTGTACTGCATCCCCCCAACGGCAATCCGCCTTCACTTGTTCGAGTTTGGTTATTAGGTTGATGTATCGAGACATGGGTTCACATCGTCCCGCAACCGAGGAAGGTTTTTCGACCTTGAAATTAGAAGACGGTTCACAAGGCTCGGGGGTACACTCCACAATGCGAGGAGGTACTACCGTTTTGCTCTTAGACGAGAGTGATGACGAAGGGGCTTCCTCTTTTTGGGGAACAGTCTTAGAAGTTTTTGCCATTTTGTTGAGAAATTTCAGAAGAAGAAACTGGTTTAGAGATGAACAAAAGAAAGGGGTAAGTGTAGAGAAGAGTTGATGAAGATTTGAAGATGTTGTATAAAGTAAAAGTATGAAGAGTGAAAGATTGGAGTATTTATAGAGGCCATCTAAACGTGTTGGAGGAGCTAAAAGGACGGCCAATAGCCGTCATCGATTTATGGTTTTTTGAGAACTGTGCAGACATGACCTCTGCACAACATTTCCGTCACACCAGTCGCTGACCTCACGTGACTGACGTCATGATTGGGATATCAAAGGGCCAAGAATTCAAATTGTTCTTAGAATGAATATCACTTCATTCTAAGAAACGCGGGGACTATCTGTATACGGCCGAAATCGGAGGAGTCCGATTTCAAAGTCTCTGTTATGCCGAGCCTGAGCTCGGAAGGCTCGAAATAAAGTTCGAGCCCAATCTCAGAATGCATACTTTGAGAGAGCATCATATCGAAGGCCCGACACGGCCTACCTCGAGGCAGTGCAAAATCGATGGCAGTCAAGAAAAAGCGAGAATTTCTCAAGGGCATATAGGTCAAGGCGCAAATCTCAGGATTGGTTCGTACAAATTCGTATTAGGCGGTTATACAGTTGTACCAATAGTATTTCTTACTATAAATAGAAATGTATTTTTCCCTCCTATATAAAGGGGACTCCAATCATTTTGTAAAGATCATCATTCACTGCTATAGAATATTCTACTCTGCTTTTCTCGTTTGATGTGCTCAAGATTATTCTTCAACTTTATTGTTCTTCATTTATTGTTCATACTTTATTGCTACTAACTAACCTCGAAACCCCGAGGCTATCGAGCTCGAGGCCCCCGTTTCCTTTGACAACACTGGTTTGATTATCATATTTTTCGTATTTACACCTAGTATTTCTAGCTTATCTATTAGTATTGAAATAAATCACATATTTTTAGAACCACAAATCAAGTATAATTGTTAACTCCATTTTTTGAGGTAAACAATACCTATGTAAAGAAATAATTAAGGTTTCAATTTTTCATCACCGTTAATTAAATGATGTACTATAGCAATACAAATTTTTTTGACTTGTTTTAGACCACAAGTTTCAAAAAGTTTTTTTATTTTTTTTTAACTTCATATCCAATCAAACAACTTCACACATATATTGAGACAAAGGTAGTACCATATCTTCATATAAGACGACCTAAAAATGGAATAACGAGAATAAGTAGTTAGCATGTAAGTAAATAAAGTCTACTCACAAGGAAAGTAGAGTTGGTTAGCAGGATCAAGACGGAGCCTACGCCTACGCCAAGCCGGAAATATTGATTTAGTGAAGGGGCAGAGCCACCCGAGTTTTCCGTCGGAGGGTTGTCGTTGCTGGCGGTCGGCGGTAGCCATGGCCCGGAGCGTAGTGGAGTTCTGATGATAAATTACAATTTCAGCCCATAAAAATTTAGGGGAATTAATGTTGTCGTTTATGTGGGAGCTTTAGGTTGACTTGAGTTTTAGAAGACTTTTAAGCCTTTAAGGTCAGAAACAGTGGTATTAGTAAGTTAGTAATATAATTAAAAGAACAGGAAAAATCCTTTGTTCGCTTTTCTTCCAAATGAGATCTGAAGGAAACCTCCCAGCAAAATCCAAAATTTGTGGGCCAATTTTACAAAGATATGGATTTAAAGAATTAAACTAATAAGGGATTTTACTTATTATGATTTTCATGGTTCAGTTTGGATCGATTTTTCTCTAAAAAGAAATCAAATCAAGTAAATCAATTCTTTTAATATTGGAACCAAACCAAACTAATTAAATCCATTTTTTATTGATTCGGTTCTTATCGATTTTTCGATGTTTCCGATTATTTATCAATTTTTTTCTTAAATATGAAATATATACTACCAAACACATATTTTGCCTACTACATTTTCAACGTAACATTATCAAACCAATTACTATCTGAGAAAGATATCATTTACCAAGATATATTTATGACAATTGAATCAAATAGTGATGAATAATTTAATTACTCAATTAAAAATTGATATTTTTAACAAAAAATAAATTCTTGTACTTAGCAAAAGAAAACTACTCCCTCGCTCCAATTTATGTGAACATGTTTGACTAGGCACATAGTTTAAGAAAAAATGAATACTTAGAATTTGTGG
The DNA here is from genome assembly GCA_005239505.1 of Nicotiana paniculata. Taxonomy (NCBI): domain Eukaryota; kingdom Viridiplantae; phylum Streptophyta; class Magnoliopsida; order Solanales; family Solanaceae; genus Nicotiana; species Nicotiana paniculata. Next base: position 112,774 of record ML332596.1, on the reverse strand, counting down.
TCCTACATAAGTCAAAAAGGGCCCAGAGTATTTGTGTGGTTATAAAAGCTTCTCATTAAGGTAGAATTGTAAGCTTAACCTAAATTCCCAAATATAAAAAGGGGTCATTCTTCTTGGAACGAACCAAAAAGGAAATAGGTTCACATAAACGGGAATGGAGGGAGTGCCATTCAACTAGAATGTAAAATCAAAGGTTAGATTATTAAAATAGCAAAGAACTAGACTAAAAATACAAACGACTAATTACCATAAAATTTTAGAAACATTATATAAAAATATACATACATATATATAGGTGTAAATAATAATTTAAATAGCTACTTCTATAGTCGCTTTGGTTCAATTTTAACCAAACCAAATTTGGTCGATTTTTAAAATTTAAAACCAAAACCAAACCAAACCTAAAAAGTATCGATTTTCTTGGTCGTTTGGCTCGGTTTTCGATTTGGTTAGGTTTTCGAATTTTTATGAACACCCCATACTTATCTATACTACTTTTGAATCCTATTTACGAGGGGTCGTTTGGTTTGAATACGGCTTATGCCGGGATAAGTTATGATGTGATTAGTTATGCTGAGATTAGTTATCCTGTATTATTTTTATCCACTGTTTGTTATGTTATATTAAAAATGACAATTGAATAATTTCTAAGAAGAAGATATAAGTTATCCCGACACTAATTACTCCATCCTCTATAAGGTATAAGTTATCCCGGTACTAATTTAATCTCGAGATAACTTATACCAGGTTTGCTAACCAAACAAAGTATTAAGGTGGTATTAAATTTGTATACCAGCACTATACCTTCTTATACCTCATACCAAACGACCCCTTAATATTGAAGTTTTAACTTAATTAGAAGATATACAATTTACTATTATATACAAAATAATGTATTATAATATAATCTTCCCTAATTTCTCTCATTTTCTTCCTCACCCAAACAATCAAACCTCTTCAAACTCATGCCAATCAGCATCCATTCATTATTTTCCTTCCCAATCAGTGGCTTCACCTAATTGCATTACTAGTAAGGTTATGCACTTTTCAGTCCGCCTTAACAAACAAAGAAAAATAATCACTAATGAAAATACAGTAACAGAGAACACCAATTGAACCTTTGATATCATGTTCACCATTTTTTGTCAGTCTTGAACTCACTGATAATAATAAGAGAATAAAAAAGGAAAAATAGAACCATGGTAAACAAACTCATGTGATGAGTTAAGAGTTTATACTTTATTATTCGCCATTGAAAAGCTTCGAAACTTTGAGTTCGAAAATTGAATTTTGTGAATTTGTTAATTGTTTAGATTGGATGTTGTTGCAAATGATAAAGAATATACTTTGGAGTTTATATCTCAATTTTGAGAGAATTTGGTGAAAATTTGAGGTGGTTTCTCTTAGAATTTCAGTTTGAAACTCGAAAAGAAAACATAAACAAATTGTATATATTTTGTATGTCGGGTGTAGAAGCGGCATACAAAATACAACTAACGTAACTGTATACAAATTATATATAAATTTTATGTAAATTGTAGCTTTTGACCGTATTCTTTACAAAAAAAATTATATTTAAGTTGTAAATAAATTGTAGATTTTGACCAAATTTGTATATATTCTATAAAATAGAAGTTTAGTTACGTTCCGTTGATAAACCGGTAAATAGTTTTAAAACTTTTATATATACAAAACAGTCCCTTTAACTACTTTAAGATCACAGTTTTTAATTTATTGACTTATATATGGCGTAATATTATTGAATTGACATGTATGGTTATAAGACTTTTGAGATATTGTAACTTTTATGTAGCTATAAAACTTATGAAATATAAGATTTTAAATATGAAAAACCTATCATTAAATATAGGGAAAAGGGTTAGAAAATACCCTTTTGTTATGCGGAAAGGATCATTTGTGGCTTCTATTATGCTTTCGATCTAATATTATTCTTGACATTATAGAATTGATATAAAAATACTTCTCCTTATCAGTGGTCTCCATCATGACCAATGCAGAAGCAACTCGGTGGTGTTGGACGCCTAAAGTCAAGCCGTAATAAGAGGCCTTAAACTTGTTTAATAATTTTAGATACTTTTGTTGAATTTTTTTTTCTTCTACTTTTTGAGATGAAATTTAATTTTGACCGTGTAACCAATCTATTTAATCTTTGTTGAAACATTACTAATATTTGATAATATTTTATTAAGTTTAATCTTGATTTTTTTACATGACTTTTAAAATATCTCGATATATACGATTGCCTCCCAAAGTAACAATCATATGAGAATTTGTATTTACAAAGATGATAATTAAATCAACTATAACATTTTACGATCTACTTAGCTTGAAAGCGTGCCTATGATGACCTTAGAAAGAAAATATTTGTTCAATTTGGAGAAAGAAGAACTAGAAAGTAACTGCAAATTTAATTGCATTTCACTTTCATTTGAATTTTCTCAACCAACTTCGAAAAAAAATAATATAAAATATAAAATTATGCGATTAACATTGGTAACAAGGTAGCAATAAATAATTGAAAATTTTTTTTATCACTATTTAAGAATAAGTAGAATAAGTATTTTTATATATATATATATATATATATATATATATATATATATATATATATATATATGAAGAGTAGCTTTTGGGGCCTAAAGTTACCGCTTTAGTGATCTCGGGGTTAAGCTGCCTCCGGACCAATATCACATGACACGACACCTCATCGATTGTCAAGGCCTGGAATTCCAACCTCGAGGTCGTGGTGGCGCCTAACATCCACTTTCTAGGGAAGTCGACGTGGGATAATTAAATAACCAATTTTAACAGTTAAAAACACATACAACGAGAAATTGAAATCCAACCTAGCACAGTAATGATATAAATCACGTGATAATATCTACTCCGAGATATACGAAGTCACGAGTACACGAGCAACTAGACGTCTATAAGCAATGTCTTAAATAAACATAACTGGTTCTAAAGAAATGAATAGTAAAAGTGGGGAAAGGAAGGGGACTTCATGGTCTATGGACCCCATCAAATCTACCACGAGTCTCCGTATGCAATGATCCGAGTTGACGCACCTCACGCACTATTGGGACCAATACTAATATCTGCACAAGAAGTGTTGTATGTACAATCGACCCAATGTACTCTGTAAGTGTCGAGTCTAACCTCAACAAGGTAGTGACGAGGCTATGAAAAGACACTGACGTAAATAAACATGTACAAGTGTATATAAAGCAACAATAATAATAGAGAATAATAACGTACAAACTGGGCGGGGACATGCAAAAAGGGGCAAATATAACAGCTGCGACAGATATAAAATCATGAAATAGCCAAGGAAAACATCAACCGATAACCAATGAAATTAAAATGGCACGACAGCACCTTCGTGTTTTTACTCTTGTCCTCACCATGTAATAATGACATAAATAAAATAAAATGGCACGACGTCACATTTCATGCTTTTACTCTCTTCCTCACCATATAATAATGAATAAATGATATGAATGACACGACATCACCCTTCGTGCTTTTGCTCTTGTATTCACCATATAATAATAATAATAATAATAATAATAATAATAATAATAATAATAATAATAATGTAAAATGCAATGGCACAACATCGCCCTTTGTATTTTTACTCTCTTCCTCACCATGTAACAATAAGAATATGGATCCGAGTAATAAAAAATACGAAGAATATATATGATGCCAAGATACCAAGCTTCAACTTCCAGAAATATTTACTAATTATAAAAGGGCCAATGATAATGAAACGAATAATCAAGAAAATAATAATATAACTGTCGAGCTCTCTTTTTCCTCTCCTTTCGGATTAGTCAGGATTTTTGACGTTATTGGGAAAACTCATTTCCTTTTGGGAAAAGGGATGTGAAGGACTTGAAGAGTCGCCACCTAACGAATTAAGGTGTGTTAGGGCAACAAACTTTCTGAATTTTAGCATGTAGCAAATAAGCAGTCAAGTATACACATGGAAACAAGTAATGGTTGTGAAAAGATTCGCAGTCTAAGCACACATATGTAGGGAATATGGGAGTCCTAAGTTGTTAAACCTATAGGATCACATCAATGTAATGCCCGGTAATCACTCCTCAATGAGGGGCTACACGTGGCATTAGCGCACCGGTAATCATATCCATATCTACCCTTTACCCCACCCCTTAGTGGTTATTAAGCGATTTAATTAGCGATCTCTATGCATGCTGTTACCTGCCCCTTCTCAAGGGTCCTGGAGGAATTTAGGACCTCTAAGTATAGGTAGTTCCAGACAGACCCCTAAGGTTTTAAAAGGATAAAATTCTAAGCAACATGCAAGAACAAATAGGACTGATAAGATAAATGCAGGAAAGCAGTTATGAGGCCCAGATTTACCTCCACAAGTAATGCACATAATCAGCACGTCTCAAACACAAACAAGAGGCGATTTCCTAAGGCAGGATATCTAAGTGAATGTCAATATGCACATATAAAATGCAGAATGATTAAGACATAATTCCAGAATGCACAAAATCCCTAAAATATGATTTCTAAATGCACAAAGAGTTACAAGATGATTGAAATCATGATTGCAGGAGTAACAATTTTATATTAACTTTATTATCCTAGGAGCAGGATTTCTAAGTGGTAGGCATAAGCATAAATTAAGAACATGTTGTGTGTTGAAGCAGTAAACATGAAAATCCTTAAGGACATGATATCTAATGCATGTTTGGCATGGTTTGAATGAATATGTTGGTCCTAAGCATGGATTCTAATGCAGATACAGGGAATGTAAAAGCCTAAGTCATGATTTCTACCCAATGATAGAATATATAACTACCATTCCCATTTCACTAGCCAAACCCAATATCTGTTTACAAATAATTATTACAAACCAGCTGAATAAATTACATAAGTATATAAAGGAAAAGAAGAAGTTGAACTATAGGGAGCCTGAAGTAAGCCCATATGTACCAAATTGTCATAGCCTCATATACCAAAGTCATAGTCTTTCTCATGTCTGGGTGTGTCAGACTTCACTAAGGACCTCAAGGATCCCGGGAAGTGCTCACACCCAGATTTCATAACCAAAATTGAGTAAGTGCGGTGTGAAAGTGCCAGCTCCAGTGCATCAGAGTTCAGAGAGATCTCACAGGAATTCCAAAGCAGTCACACACTGGAGGGGCAGAACTTAAGGACCTAAGAGTAAAGTGAGAGTGCTTGACATAGTTTTTGAAAATGCTTTGGTATAAAACAGTATTGAGAAGACTCGGTGAAGTAAAGAGGCCTTATAAAATAGGAGTCGATTAGTAATAAAATAATTTGAACAGGAAAAATGCAAACACTTGAAGAATCAAACAAATAGCAGAACATTCAAAAGCAAGTAGGTTCAACAGTCTTTCACACATGGAGATTGAGAATTGGGGACACATAGGACATATACAATGAACACATAACAGGCAGAAGCACAGAAGTTTTGTAAGGGGTTTATGGGATTAGGAGATAACTAATAATACAAACACATTGTAGCATTGTGGATTTCAAAACAGACAAGTGGGACATAGTTATATTAAACAGAATTAATCATAGAATCAAACAACTTAGGGTAACAAATTTGCTTTTTCAAAGAAAGGTTCATACTAGAAACCAGACAAACATAAACAAAGCAGAGTCAGGCTGGGACATGCTATAAAGGAATAAACAAGTTCGTAAACATGTTGATCCTAAGTTGAATTAGGACAGAACTAATATGTTAAGTGCAAACATGCTAACTACATATTGAAAAGTTTCAGAATATCAGACATAGAACAATAATCAGTAAATTACAGTAGTAAGAAAACACATTGAGTTTGGAACTTGGATTAAATCAGAGCATACTAGTTAAGGAGAGTAGATACTAAGCGTAGGGCAGTAGTGTGCGATAACTAGCCTTGGCTTACAGCCGGCTAGTTCAGTAATAATAGCAAGTAACAAGAAAGAGAGCAGAGAAGCTTTAAGTGTGAGAGAGAGTTGTGAACTAATGTCAGTTCGTGTGTCTAATGAGAGTAGAAAAGAGCAATCTATATAGTAGTTTGAAAGCTAGGTAAACAAGGTAAGAGTCAAAAAATTTCAGTAATTGAAGAACTCAGAATCAATTAGAGTAAAATCAGTGCAAGTACTCCCTCAATTAAGGGAGTTAACTTCAAACGGTAAAAGACAGGTAACAAACAAGGAAGGAGATCATATATGGCTGAAATATAACTAAGGTAATAATTCAAACCCAATACAGGTATAGAGTTAGCGATTAAGGCTAGGTACATAAGATTCTTATTAAGGAAATAACATAAGAATCAATTAATAGTATAGTCAACCACATAATTAAGGCAAGAAAATAATTTAGAAGTTGGAAATCAGTAAATGGCATCAATCACAGGAAATCAGTAAAGGGTATCAATTACAGGAAATTAGGGATTCAAACAAAAAAGCACTGATTAAAATAAACTACTACAAACTTCTGGAATAAACATAGTATAGGCAGGGAGAAGCAAAATCAAATACCCTAATGAGCATAACGGGGTAGAAATCACGTAAATTCAGAACATATTTATGAGAAACAGACATGCATACAAATCAAACGAACAAATCAGCATAGACAGACTCAGAACCCAGAACTAAGCCAAGAAATTAGGGGTTTTAGCACAGTTAATCAGGTTAAAGGAAAAACTTAAATAAACCGTTTAAACATAGTAAAGATTATAGAATAACACTTAAAATTAGAGGAAAAGTCGCTTTGAAAAAGGGGTTAAGAAACCCTAGTTATGGAGACGAAGAGACATTTTGAAAAGATCAGAAAGATTCTCATGGAAAATAGTAAAATAACTCAGAATACTCTTAGATCTGTTACAGATCTAACGAGTCAAGATATAAAATAGGGATTCAGAGAAGAACAACCCAGAGGTAGAGAGATTCCGGCTTAGAAACCATAGATCTAGCCCGAAAAAAGAAGATCTTACTCAATCGAGCCATGTCGGCCTGAGAATCGTAAGCACAGACTGAGGGGAGGTAAGTGAACGACCACTGGTCCCTTGAGGACCTCGAGACAGCAAGAAACCGGGCATGGGAGAAGCCATAGAGGCTAGGAGTGGTAGAGAACCACCATTGTTACTGGCGAGCCAGCAGCCGACGAGGGGAAGCTAGGGTTAGGGCAGAGGGAGCTTGAGAAAGAATGGGAGGGTGTGGCGGCGGAAAGAATGAGAGAATGAGGGAAGGGGGGGTAGGTCGTTTAGGTCAATTAAGGTAATGGCGAATCTGGGCCATTGATCAAAATTGTTCAACGACCAAGATATAATCAGATACTAGGTCGGGTAATTTAGGAATTGGGCTAGTTTAATTAAGGAGTTTGGGCTGGTTTGAATAGGTTATAATTGAAATGAAATTGGGCTATTTGTTAAATACCAAGATAATTTTAAAAAATAATTACTAATTATAAAAATGAATTTCGTGCATAGAAATACTCCAAAAATAATTATTTGGTATTTTGAAATACAAAAGACTAATTTCTAGTAAAAGAGAGTACAAAATTATATGCATGGGCTATAATTGCAAAGTTATCGCAATTATAGCCAAAAGGTGCCAAGTTTGGCTATTTATGGAATAATTTGGTCTTAATAGGACCATGAACACTAAACTAAATCAAGAAATATTTTTGAAATCATTTGTGATGCAATTTTGTAATTATTTATTGGAAATAAAATGCTGGATAAATTAATAAAATGTGGAAAAATTATGGAAAAATACCAAGTGCTATTAATGCATGATTTTGAAGGTATGTCTGCAATTTTAAAATATTTTGGAAAAAATAGGGTATCAACAACTGCCCCTCTTTACCCGGAAAAGATGAAAGAGTTGTCGGGTAAAGATATGATGGCCAATTTTGACCGAGCGAAACAGTTTGAGTGATTCAGGCCGCACCCTGGCTTCTAAGCTGCCTACATATCCCTAGTTTTACAGGAATCAGGCCGTATGTAGTTCTAGATTCACCGGTGAAACATACCAGTGAAGCCATTACAAGAACCGACGTAATATCTAGGGATGGGCGAATTAACGGTTTACGGGGGAGATTAGGTTTGATATGGTTGGGAGAACTGGAGCGGGATCGCTCCTGCTGGGATAGCCGCTGCTTGCCGGGTCACCTGTAAATAAGAGTAATACAAGCGTATATTGTGCATAAATTTAAACATGATGCAGGTTCCCTTTGGGACTATGAAAGTTGTCTTCGGACGGTTAGGGATGACGTCCTTAGACCATGAAGTCCTGGGCCATGAATTTTTTGATGAGAGATTCGCATGCCATGAAATGATGGTTCTCAGGCTATGAATATGGTGCCTCCGAACTATGACGCCTTTGAATAATGATAGTGCAAGTTGAGAGAGATCCTCAGGCCATGATATGGTGTCTTCCGGCTATGAGGATGATGTCGTTAGATTATGACGCCTTTGGAAAAGTTGGCGATATTTCAGCCCATGAGATGCAATAATGTGATGTCAACAAGACAAGGCTTAGTCTTGCAAATTGGGGGAAAATCTTGGCCCGAAAGAGGAGAGAAGTAAATAAGGCTTGAGACATCGCTTAGTCTCAGTGAAAGTAAATTGGAGGCAGAGTTTAGCCTCATGCAGGTATGGAGACATAACTTAGTCTCATGAAAATGAAAGTAGAAATTATCCTTATGCAAGATGGAGGTAGAGCTTAACCTCATGCAAGATGGAGACAGACCTTAGTCTCATGCAGGGGAAGGCAGCGATAAGCCTTATGCAAGGGAAGGCATAGATTAGCCTTACACAAATGGAAGGTAGAGATCAGCCTTATGCAAATGGAGGCAGAGCTTAACCTCATTCAAGATGCGGGACAGAGCTTAGTCCCATGCAAGATGAAGGTATAGATTAGCCTTATGATAGTAGAATTTCTTAGTTGGTAGCAGATTTCGACATTGCGATTGTTTTGAGAATTGTGACTTTGAAGCGTGTTTATCCTTTGTACCCTCATTCAAAGAAAAATTGTGAGTTTTGTAGATGGGGAAGGTCAGTTCGTATCCCCGCTGGCTTTGCTTGACTTGTTCTGCTTGGTCTGATGATCCTGTTCAAGTTATCGGGGTAGCGTTTGCTAATAAAGTTATTTTGAAAGCAAGCATGCATGATTTTGCAAAGACATAGTATGAAACATATTTTAAGAATTTAGATGAACCGACGACCGTGACACGGTTCAAGACATTGCAACCTATCATGCTACAGAATTTTGAGGGTCCTTCTCAAAATTCTGCCCCAGTTAGATGGGTTGACGTTTCTGACTGTTGCGCATGCTGCAGTCGGCTGAACTTGCTTCGAAATTTTGAGGGTCCTCCTCAAAGTTCTGCCCCAGTTTCCAATTATGAGGGGGGAGGGTGAATGAGATTTTTATTGAATTGTGACCGAACCCATAGGGATGCCAACGTATCCCCTCTTAAGCGGGAATCACGCCGGGCGTAGTTCAATTACATTATTTGGGAAAGCATAAAGAGTTACACATAGTAGCGCTTGACTGCATCGGAATTGATTGGTTTTGGCCAGATTCTCCGTCCATTTCTGCAAGTATCAGAACTCCCCCTGCCAATACTCTATGAACCATGTACAGACCTTGCCAATTGGGAGAGAATTTCCCTTTGGCCTCATCTTGATATGGAAAGATCTTCTTTAACACCAGCTGCCCCGGTGTGAACTGTCTTGGATTCACTGTTTTGTTGAAGGCTCTAGTCATTCTACTCTGGTAAAGTTGCCCGTGACATATTGCATTCATCATTTTCCCGTCTATGAGGGCTAGCTGCTTATAACGACTTCTTATCCATTCTGCATCGCTGAGCTCAGGTTCTTGTATGATTCTTAAGGAAGGAATTTCCACTTCAGTAGGAATAACAGCTTTCGTAGCATAAACCAGAAAGTAAGGAGTTGCCCCAGTTGATGTGCGGACTGTGGTGCGATATCCCATTAAGGCAAATGATAGCTTTTCGTGCCACTGTCTGTGTTTTTCTATCATCTTTCTCAGTATCTTCTTGATGTTCTTGTTGGCGGCTTCTACAGCTCAATTCATTTGAGGTCTATAGGCTGTGGAATTCTTGTGCTTGATTTTGAAAGTCTCGCACATGTCTTTCATCAGATCACTGTTTAGATTGGATCCATTGTCGGTGATGATTGATTCTGGAACTCCAAACCGACAAACAATATGGTTGCGGACGAAGTCTGCCACGACTTTCTTAGTCACTGCTTTGCAAGATGGTGCTTTGACCCATTTGGTGAAGTAATTAATAGCTACTAAGATGAACCTGTGTCCATTTGAGGCTGTAGGATCGATCAATCCAATGACGTCCATTCCCCAGGCGACGAATGGCCAAGGCGAGCTTGTTGCATTGAGCTCATTTGGGGGTACCTTTATCATATCTGCATGTACCTGACATGAGTAGCATTTCCGTACATACTGGATGCAGTCCATTTCCATGGTCGTCCAGAAGTAACCCGCTCTAAGTATCTTCTTGGCCAAGACAAAACCATTCATATGCGGGTCGCAAGTCCTGTCATGTATCTCTTCAAGTAGTCTGGAAGCTTTCTTTGCATCGATATATCTCAATAATCCCAAATCGGGATTTCTCCTGTACAGGGCTCCTCCACTGTGAAAGAAACTGTTGGACAATCTCCGAAGCGTGCGTTTCTGAGTATGATTTGCAAGCTCTGGGTACTTTCCCTTTGAAAAATACTCCTTGATATTGTGGAACCATGGTTTTCCGTCCGCTTCTTATTCAACACAGGCACAATATGCTGGCTGGCTATGGGTTTTTACTGGAATAGGATCAATGAAGTTCTTATCTGGATGTTGTATCATGGATGATAGAGTGGCCAGTGCATCGGCAAACTCGTTCCGAATTCTGGGGAGGTGCCGAAATTCTGTCTTTGTGAACCTCTTTCTTAATTCCTGCACGTGGTGCATATACGGCAGTATCTTGGAATTCTTGGTAACCCATTCTCCTTATACTTAGTGTATTAGCAGGTCTGAATCACCAATTACTAGCAGCTCTTGAATATTCATGTCAGTGGCCATGTTGAGTCCTAGGATGCAGGCTTCATACTCTGCCATATTGTTGGTGCAGGGGAATCTGAGTTTAGCAGATACTTGATAATGTTGGCTAGTTTCTGACACCAAGACTGCTCTAATACCGACCCCTTTGAGATTGGCTGCTCCGTCGAAGAGCATTCTCCAGCCGTCATAGGATTCAGCAATGTCTTCTCCTATGAATAATACTTCTTCATGGGGAAAATATGTTTTTAGAGGTTCGTATTCTCCTCCCACAGGGTTCTCGGCAAGATGATCTGTCAATGCTTGTCCCTTGACCGCTTTCTGAGTCACATACACGATGTTGAATTCACTTAGCAGGATTTGCCACTTGGCCTTGTCAGTGGGCATGGGCTTCTGAAAGATGTACTTCAAGGGATCCATCCTTGATATGAGATATGTCATGTAGGCACAGAAGTAGTGCCTTAGCTTCTGGCCTACCCAGGTTAGAGAAAAGCAGGTACGCTCCAGTAGAGAATAATGTGCCTCGTATGGAATGAACTTCTTACTCAGATAATAGATAGCCTGTTCCTTTCTTCCTGCCTTGTTGTGCTGCCCCAAAATGCAGCCAAAAGATCCATCTAATACTGCACGTTAGAGTAACAAGGGTCTGCCTTAGGATTCTATCTAATTCTAGAGCATGGTATCTAATATGTTTACAAACTTGTTTATTCCTTTATAGCATGTCCCAGCCTGACTCTGCTTTGTTTATGTTTGTCTGGTTTCTAGTATGAACCTTTCTTTGCAAAAGAAAATTTGTTACCCTAAGTTGTTTGATTCTATGCTTAATTCTGTTTAATGTAACTATGTCCCACATATCTGTTATGAAATCCACAATGCTACAATGTGTTTGTATTACTAGCTATCTCTTAATCCCATAAACCCCCTACAAAGCTTCTGTGCTTCTGCCTTGTTATGTGTTCATTGTATATGTCCAATGTGTCCCCAATTCCCAATCTCCCTGTGTGAAAAACTGTTGAACCTGCTTGCTTTTGAGTGTTCTGCTATTTGTTTGATTCTTCAAGTGTTTGCATTATTCATGTTCAAATTATTTTATTACTAATCGACTCCTATTTTATAAGACATCTTTACTTCACTGAGTCTTCTCAATACTGTTTTATACCAAAGCATTTTCAAAAACTATGTCAAGCACTCTCACTTTACTCTTAGGTCCTTAAGTTCTGCCCCTCTAGTGTGTGACTGCTTTGGGATTCCTGTGAGATTCCTCTGAACTCTGATGCACTGGAGCTAGCACTTTCACACTGCACTTACTCAATTCTGGTTATGAAATCTGGGTGTGAGCACTGCCAGGGATCCTTAAGGTCCTTAGGGAACTCTGACACACCCGGACATGAGAAAGGCTATGACTTTGGCATATGAGGCTATGGACAATTTGGTACATTTGGGCTTACTTCAGGCTCCCTATAGTTCAACTTCTTCTTTTCCTTTATATACTTATGTAATTTATTCAGTTGGTTTGAAATAATTATTTGTAAACAGATATTGGGTTTGGCTAGTGAAATGGGAATGGTAGTTATATATTCTATCAATGGGTAGAAATCATGACTTAGGCTTTTACATTCCCTGTATGTACCTAATGATGGAATATATAACTACCCTTCCCATTTCACTAGCCAAAACCAATATCTGTTTACAAATAATTATAAGAAACCAGCTGAATAAATTACATAAATGTATAAAGGAAAACAAGAAGTTGAATTATAGAGAGCCTAAAGTAAGCCCAAATGTACCAAATCCAGAGCCTCATATTCCAAAGTCATAGCCTTTCTCATGTCCGGGTGTGTCAGAGTTCCCTAAGGACCTCAAGGATCCCGGGCAGTGCAGTGTGGAAGTGCCAGCTCTAGTGCATCAGAGTTCAGAGGGATCTCACATGAATCCCAAAGCAGTCACACACTGGAGGGGAAGAACTTAAGGACCTAAGAGTAAAGTGAGATTTCTTGACATAATTTTTGAAAATGCTTTGGTATAAAACAATATTGAGAAGACTCGGTGAAGTAAAGAGGCCTTATAAAATAGGAGTCGATTAGTAATAAAATAATTTGAACAGGAACGATGCAAACACTTGAAGAATCAAACAAATAGCAGAACATTCAAAAACAAGTAGGTTCAACAGTCTTTCACACAGGGAGATTAGGAATTGGGGACACATAGGACATATACAATGAACACATAACACGTAGAATCACAGAAGTTTTGTAAGGGGTTTATGGGATTAGGAGATAGCTAATAATACAAACACATTGTAGCATTGTGGATTCCAGAACAGACAAGTGGGACATAGTTACATTAAACAGAATTAAGCATAGAATCAAAAAACTTAGGGTAACAAATTTTCTTTTTCAAAGAAAGGTTCATACTAGAAACCAGACAAACACAAACAAAGCAGAGTCAGGCTGGGACATGCTATAAAGGAATAAACAAGTTCGTAAATATGTTGATCCTAAGTTGAATTAGGACAGGACTAATATGTTAAGTGAAAACATGCTAACTACATATTGAAAAGCTTCAGAATATCAGACATAGAACAATACTTAGTAAATTACAGTTGTAAGAAAACGCATTGAGTTTGGAACTTGGATTTAAATCAGAGCATACTAGTTAAGGAGAGTAGATACTAAGCGTAGGGCAATAGTGTGCGATAATTAGCCTTGGCTTACAGCCGGCTAGTTCAGTAATAATAGCAAGTAACAAGAGAGAGAGAGCAGAGAAGCTTTAAGTGTGTGAGAGAGTTGTGAACTAATGTCAGTTCGTCTGTCTAATGAGAGTAGAAGAGAGCAATCTATATAGTAGTTTGAAAGCTAGGTAAATAAGGTAAGAGTCAAAATTGTTCAGTAATTGAAGAACTCAGAATCAATTAGATTAAAAGCAGTGCAAGTACTCCCTCAATTAAGGGAGTTAACTTCAAACAGTAAAAGACAGGTAACGAACAAGGAATGAGATCATATATGGCTGAAATATAGCTAAGGAAATAATTCAAACCCAGTACAGGTATAGAGTAAGCGATTAAGGCTAGGTACATAAGGTTCTAATTAAGGAAATAACATTAGAATCAATTAACATTATAGTCAACCACATAATTAAGGCAAGAAAATAATTTTGAAGTCGGAAATCAGTAAAGGGCATCAATCACAGGAAATCAGTAAAGGGTATCAATTACAGAAAATTAGGGATTCAATTACAGGAAATTAGGGATTCAAACAAAATAACACTGATTAAAGGAAACTACTACAAACTTCTGGAATAAACATAGTATAGGCAGGGAGAAGCAAAATCAAAAACCCTAATGAGCATAACGGGGTAGAAATCACGGAAATTCAGAACATATTTATGAGAAACAGACATGCATACAAATCAAACGCGCAAATTAGCGTAGACAGACTTAGAACCCAGAACTAAGCCAAGAAATTAGGGGTTTTAGCACAATTAATCAAGTTAAAGGAAAAACTTAAGTAAACTGTTTAAGCATTGTAAAGCTTATAGAATAACACTTAAAATTAGAGGAAAAGTCGTTTTGAAAAAGGGGTTAAAAAACCCTAGTTATGGAGACGAAGAGACATTTTGAAAAGATCAGAAAGATTCTCATGGAAAATAGTAAAATAACTAAGAATACTCTTAGATTTGTTACAGATCTAACGAGTCAAGATATAAAAATAGAGTTTCAGAGAAGAACAACCGAGAGGTATAGAGATTCCGGCTTAGAAACCATAGATCTAGCCCGAAAAAGAACGATCTTACTTAATCAAACTATGTCGGCCTGAGAATGGTAAGAACAGACTGAGGGGAGGGAAGTGAACGACCACTGGTCCCTTGAGGACCTCGAGACAACAAGAAACCGGGCATGGGAGAAGCCATAGAGGCTAAGAGTGGTAGAGAATCACCATTGTTACTGGCGAGCCAGCAGCTGGCGAGGGGAAGCTAGGGTTAGGGCAGAGGGAGATTGAGAAAGAATGGGAGGGTGTGGCGGCGGAAAGAATGAGGGAATGGGGGAGGGGGTAGGTCGTTTAGGTTAATTAAGGTAATGGCGAATCTGGGCCATTGATCAAAATTGTTCAACGACCAAGATTTAATCAGATACCGGGTTGGGTAATTTAGGAATTTGGCTGGTTTAATTAAGGAATTTGGGCTGGTTTTAATAGGTTATAATTGAATGAAATGGGGCTATTTGTTAAATACCAAGATAATTTTAAAAAATAATTACTAATTATAAAAATGAATTTCATGCATAGAAATACTTCAAAAATGATTATTTGGTATTTTGAAATACAAATGACTAATTTCTGGTAAAAGATAGTATAAAATTATATGCATGGGCTATAATTGTAAAGTTATTGCAATTATAGCCAAAAGGTGCCAATTTGGCTATTTATGAAATAATTTGGTCTTACTAGGACCATGAACACTAAATTAAATCAAGAAATGTTTTTGAAATTATTTGTGATGCAATTTTGTAATTATTTATTGGAAATAAAATGCTGGATAAATTAATAAATTGTGGAAAAATTATGGAAAAATACCAATTGCTATTAATGCATGATTTTGAAGGTATATATGCAATATTAAAATATTTTGGAAAAAATTGGGTATCAACACTAACCTAAACATGAATATCATAATTAACTGATAGAATTTGAGGGTCCACCAAACTATATAGAGAAGCGGGTTCTCTATTAGTTTCCACAGATTACACACACACACGACACTAAGTAAATAACACTAAGAGTTTTTACGTGGAAAATTCCCAGCTCACGGGATTAAAAATCACGACCTATCCTTGTAGGATTTCTACTTTACTACTGAGCAATACGTTTATATTACAACCTAGTGTAACCTAGGAATTAGCTCCTTAATCTCTCACTAACTTGTAACAATCCTATTACAAGCCTTTTGTAATACCTCTATTACAAAGGATTTACAACTTGACTAACTCTAGCCAATACACAAATGCAGGGGTTTATGATTTACAAAAAGTTTCTTACATAATGCTTCTAAATAAGATAAGTAGGAATTACAAGTAAGAACGTTAACAAAGTTACAACTCAACTAAGGACATACAATAACTTGATATGGGGAACTGGTCCATAGCAGTGTTGTTCTTTGTTCTTGATGCACTTGAGAATCATTTTCTAGTTGATCAATCACTGTGGGAGTGCTTGAGTATATTCTCTAAGTCTTCAAGTGATATTTTGTCATTGGTATAATGTTAATATAACATTGATGACATCACTTGAATGATGTAAGCAACTTGGGTACAAGATCCTTCCCAAGGGAGTTGACTGTTGCACTGTGTTGTACTGTTGCGTATGCAGGCAGTCACTTTCCAGCTGTTGGAGAGTTGACAGGTTCCAGGGGAATTGAAATCCATTTATTCCCCTTGTTGATTCTTTAACTTCTGGAAGACTGACAAACATCTCCAGCTTAAGTTTGCTTATTTCCACATTCTTGAGAATATGTAGCAGATGTGTATCAGGTTCCTTATATGGTTCTTGACATTAAGTTTGTTAGATCATCAAAACATAAAGAAAGGTACGTATAACCTATCATTAACAAAGCAATAAAATATAAGGAAACAAGTTCCGCCCGCATGCTTTAACCCAATACCAACACATAAGTACTTGTCACCTTAAATATACGTTGTTCCCACACATAAAACACGTAACAAATAGACTAACAAGTCCTAATCTCTCAAGTCAAGGTTAACCACGACACTTACCTCACTTCGTAATCAACTCAAAGCTTAACCAGGGCTTTGCCTCTAGAATTAGCCTCCAAACTAATAAAATCTAACCAAATATAGTTCAAACAATTCAAAATAAGCTTTAGAAACTACTCACGAGTGAAAAAGATTCAATATTTAATGTTTTTTGAAAAAGTAAAGAAAAGTAAACTCAGACTCGCTTGGTCAAAATCCAAGATTCGAACCAAAACCCGATTATCTATTTACCACCGAGCCCGATTATGTGATTAGTTTTGAAATCCGACCTTAATTTGAGGCCCAAATCTCAATTTCCCAAAATTTATATATACCTAAATCACTAATTTCTACCATAAAAAAATTTAGTTTAAAGGTGTCAATGGGTGTTTATGAAAATGTAGGGAAACAAGTTAAAATCTATTAACCTATTAATTTAGGATAAAATCCTATTTAAAATAACCTCTAGGGCGAGATCAAACTTGGAAATGATGAAAAATGACTTAAATCCCGACTTTGGGATATTTAAGTCACTGGGCGTCAGGCCTTCTTCGCATTCGAGCCTGACTTGATCGCGAAGCAGCAGCGTCCAAAGGCCTTCGCGTTCGCAAGACACTCTTCGTGCTCACGAAGTCTTACTCTCCACCTGCCTTCGCGATCCAGATGTCGCGTTCAAGAAGAGTAACAACCAAGCTCCCTTCACAGGCCCCATAACCCTACGTGTTCGCAAGAGGCCGGCGCATTCGTGAAAGGTAAACCCCCTAGTGCTACGCGTTAACGACCAAGACATCATATTCACGATGAAGAAGTTCCACGCCTGTCCTATTTTTCCCTTCGCAATCGCGATCGTGAAGCACAAAATGACAGACACTGACAACAACAAAACTAGCAGATATCTAAGTCCAAAAATTGATCTGTAGCCTATCCGAAACTCAAACGAGCCCTCGGGCTCCAAGCCTAACATGCACACAAGTGTAAAAACATCATACGAATTCGCTCACGCGATCAAAAAACCAAAATAACACCTAGAACTACGAATGGGACATCAAAATGCATGAACTTTCCAAAGAAACTTAAGAACTTTCAAATTCACAACCGAACGTCCGAATCACCTCAAATCAACTCCGTTTTGCATCAAATTTTGCAGACAAGTCATAAATAGTAAAATGAACCTATACCAAGTCCCAGAACCAAAATCCGAACCCAGTAGCTATAAAGTCGGCCTATGGCAAAACTTTGGAATTCTTTAAACCTCCACATTATCAGCTTTCAACAAATTACGTAACATCAAGTTAGGGACTTCCGAATTCGACTCCGGGCATACGCCCAAGTCCCAAATAATGATAGAGACCCACCGGGGTCGTCAAAATATCGATCGGGGTCCGTTTACATAAAGACTTTTCGGAATGAGACACAGACTGTGCACGCAAATCGAGAAATACTAAACAAAGCAAATCAAGGTATCAAAACATGGAAATAAAGGCTAAAACTCAAAATGATATATCAGGTCATCACATTTTCCACCTCTAAACAAATGTTCATCGAACCGACATAGAAAGGCACCTGGAATGCTGAAAAGGTGTAGGTATCTACTCCACATGTCAGACTCGGACTCCCACGTGGCAACCTCGATCGTCTGACCTCTTCACTGCACTCTAACATAAGGATAACTCTTAGACCTTAATGTCTGGACCTATCATGCTAGAATGGTCACCGAATCCTCCTCGTACGTCAAATCCTTGTCCAATTGGACTGAGCTGAAATCCAATACATGGGACGGATCACCGTGATACTTCCGAAGCATGGAAAAATGGAACACCAGGTGAAATACTAATTATCTAGGTGGCAATGCAAGCTTGTAGGACACCTCACCAAATAATCTCAAAGGGTCTAATATACCTAGGGTTCAACTTTCCCTTCTTTTCGAACCTCATCACACCTTCATGGGTAATACCCGGAGCAAAACCCTCTCTCCAATCATGAATGCAACATCACGAACTCTCCAATAAGCAAAAATTTTCTGCCTAGACTGAGCTGTGCAAAGTCGATCCTAAATCACCTTGACCTTTTTCAAGGCATCGTGAACCAAATCGGTACCCAACAATCGAGCCTCTCCTAGCTCAAACCAATCAACTAAATAACGACATCGCTTCCAATATAATGCCTTGTAGGGAGTCATATGAATACTCGATTGATAGATGTTATCATAGGCAAACTCCTCAAGTGGAAGGAACTGATACCAAGAACCCCCGAAATCCATAACACAGGCGCGAAGCATATCCTCCAATTTGAATGGTGCACATGGACTGTTAGTCTGTCTGGGGGTGAAATTTTGTACTTAACTCAACATGTGTGCCTAACTCACTTTGTAAAACACTCTAGAAGTGCAATGTGAACTGCGTACCTCGATCAAAAATGATGGACATTGGCACACCATGAAGACGAATGATCTCGCGGATATAGATCTCAGCCAACGTCTCTGAAGAATAGGTAACTACTACTGGAATGAAATGTGCCAACTTGGTCACCTGTCTACAATGACCCATACTACATCGAATTTCTTCGAATTCTGTGGGAGACCAACAACTAAATCCATGGTCATATACTCCCACTTCCACTCAGAAATCTCAAGCTTCTGAAGCAAACCGCCAGTTCTCTGATGCTCATACTTTAGTTGCTAACAATTAAAACATCGAGCCACATATGCAACTATATCCATCTTCATTCTTCTCCACTAATAATACTACCTCATATCCTGATACACCTTGACGACACCCGGATGAATGGAATACTGCTAAATTGTGGGCCTCCTCAAAAATCGACTCACGAAGCCCATCCACATTGGTCACAACTTTCAACCCTGCACCCGCAACACCCACATCATCTCCAATAGTAACCTTCTTGGCACCACCGTGCTGCACTTACTCACATTTTTTCTACTCAAGGCATCAGCCACTACATTGGCCTTCCCGGGATGATACAAAATGTCATAGTCTTTTAACAGTTCCAACCACCTCCGGTACCTCAAGTTGAGATCCTTTTTCATGAACAAAAATTGTAGACTCCAATGATCCGTGAATACCACACATGACATCGACACATATGCCATCATCCTGCCATCCTGCATCAATACTATAGTGATCCCAATACGCGATGAATCACAATACTCTGTGTAGGATCCTGAACCTGTGGGCAACACCAACATTGGGTTGTAGTAAAAGCAGTCTTGAGCTTTTTAAAGCTCAACTCATACTCATCGGACCACCTGAATGGCGCACCCTTCTGGGTCAATCTAGTCAATGGGGCTGCTATAGATGAAAACCCCACCGTGAACAAGCGATAGTAACCCGCCAAACCCATAAAACTCTGAATCTCTGTAGTTGAAGCAGGTCTAGGCCAATTTTAAACTGCCTCAATTTTCTTAGAATCCACATTAATGCCATCGGCCAATACAACATGCCCCAAAAAAGCAACCGAGTCCAATCAAAATTCACACTTTGAAAACTTGGCATATGACTAACTATCTCTTAGAGTTTGAAGTACAATTCGAAGATGTTTCTCATGCTCCTCTCAACTGCGGGAGTAGATCAAGATATTATCAATGAATATGATCACAAAAGAATCCAAATTAGGCTTAAATACACAATTCATTAAATCCATAAATGATGTTGGGGCGTTTGTCAACCCAAATGACATCACTAGGAACTTATACTGCCCATATCGTGTCCGAAAAGATGTGTTAGGGATATCCGATGCCCTAATCTTCAACTAAAGGTATCCAGAACTCAAATCAATCTTTGAAAACACTTTGGCACCCTGAAGCTGATCAAATAAGTCATCAATCCTCAGTAACAAATACTTTTTCTTGATAGTGACTTTGTTCAACTGCCAATAGTCTATACACATCCTCATCGAACCATCTTTATTCTTCACGAACAACATGGGCGCACCCCAAGGTGAGACACTAGGTCTAATGAATCCCTTATCAAGCAAATCTTGCAACTACTCCTTCAGTTCCTTCAACTCAGGCAGGGCCATACAACATGGTGGAATAGAAATAGGCTGAGTGCCCGAAGCCAAGTCAATACAGAAGTTGATATCTCTATCGGGTGGAATCCCAGGAAGATATGCTCGAAACACCTTCTGGAAGCTCACTCACAACTGGTACCATACTATAATCGCGAATATAAGACAAATAAGTTAGACACCCCTTCTCGACCATACGTTGAGCCTTTACATAGGAAATAACCCTGTTGGTGGAATGGACAGGAGTCCCTCTCCACTCTAATCGGGGCAACCCCGACATGGATAAGTTCACCTTCTTGGCGTGACAGTCTAATATAGCATGATACGGTTACAACCAATTCATGCCCAAAATAACGTCAAAATCTAGCATATCAAGAAGTAGGAGATCTATACTAGTCTCAAGAATCTCAATAGTGATCACACACGAGTGATAAACACAGTCTACAACAATAAAATCTTCCAAAGGCGTGAACACATACACATGAGCATTCAAAGAATCATGAGGCACAACCAGATATGAAGCAAAATAGGATGGCACGTATGAATAAGTAAAGTCTGGATCAAATAGAACTAAAATATCTCTATGGAAAATTGGAACAATACATGTGATGACGACGTCAAATGACTCAGCCTCAGGTCTATCTAGGAATGCATAAAAATGGGACTAGGCCCCACCACTCTGACCTCCGCTCCTTGGATGACCTCTAGCTGGCTGGCCTCTACCTCTAACGCCCTGACCTCCATCTCTAATGGCCTGACCTCCACCTGTGGAAGCCTAAAACCTGCCTCTAGCTAGCTGAACTGGCGGTGAAATACCGGAACCATGGCACGAGAATCCTGCTGGGAAATGCCGCCTTATGATCTGGGGCAAAATCTGGAAAAGTGCCTCGGATCTCCACAAGTATAACAAGCCCTAGGCTGCTGTGACTGCTGACCCTAAAACTGGCCTTGTCGGCCTGGATAAAATCAGAGGTGCACTAATAGGAGATGATGGTGCACTGTAGGCTAGCTGCTCAGTATGAGATACATAAGGACCAAGACTACTAGAAGCACCGTGGGATGCCTGAAGCGCTAACTAGTATAGCCTAGGAGAATGGCCTCTACCAAAAGTAACCCTTTCTTCAGATGAGGCACCACTGAAACCACCAAAATGATGAGGCCTCTTATCAAATACCGGCCCCCTTTCCTGACCGTGAACCATCTTGATTCGTCTAGCTATCTCTACGGCCCTCTAAAAAGAAATATCATCTCCGATCTCCTTGGCCATCTGCAGCCTGATACTAAAAGTGAGTCCATCAATGAATCTCCTCACTCTCTCCCTCTAAGTAGGAAGTAAAATAATCACATGGCGAGCTAGTTCCACAAATCGAGTCTCATACTGGGTAACAGTCATGCTACCCTACTGAAGGCGCTCAAACTACCTCTGGTACTCCTCTCTTAGAGTGAAAGGAATGAATTCTCAATAAATAGCTATGAAAACTGATTTTAGGTAAGTGAAGGCGAACCAACTGGTCTGGTTAACACATAATCTCTCCACCATCTCTTAGCAAAACTGGTCATCTGGAACACTGTCGACCGTATTGGTCTCAATAATGCCCATGTGCAACACCTCATGGTAACTTTCCAAGTAATCTTGTGGGTCCACAGAAGGTACACCACTAAATTTAATATGGATGAGATTTTTAAATTTATCCAGCCTCATCAAGGCCTCAAAATACATAGCGGGTCCCTAGCATGTGGCGCAACAACCGACTGAACTATCCCAACTGGTTGGGATGCTGAAGCCTGATATAGAGGAGCCATCTGCTCCGAAGTGTGAGTAGCAGAAGTTTGTGCTCCTCCCCCAACCTGAGAGACGACTAGTACCACTGAAAATGCACCGGTCTGGGCCACACTCTCCATAAGGCCCACCAAGCGGACTAAAGCGTCCTGAAACATTTAAGTGGCTATGAATCCCTCTGGGACCTGAGCTGGTCTAACTGGTGCGGTCTGAGCTGGGATCTCCTCCTCATGATCAATCTGAGGCTCCACTGTAGGTGCTGCTACTCTAGCTCTAGGTTGAACCATGCCCTTGCCTCGGCCTCTGGCTTCGCCTCAACCTCCGCCTCTGCCCCTGGTAGCAGCTGCAACAGGGGGCTCCCGCTCCTGCCCGACTATAGATGTTATGTGTGTTCTCCCATCTACGAGAGAGCAAGAATGGAATGATTCAAACATCATAGGAAAAATCGCATGATAGGGAAAGAATTAAGTGAAATTTTTTCCTAATATCCATAGCGTCTAGAAGATAAGTACTGACGTCTCCGCACCAATCCTCCAAACTCTACTAAGCTTGATCATGACTCGTGAGACCTAAGCAACCTAGTGCTCTAATACCAACGTGTCATGACCCGAAATACCAACCTCGGGGCCGTGATGGCGCCTAACCTCAACAAGGTAGTGATGAGGCTATGACAAGACACATATGTAAATAAACATGTACAAGTGTATATAAATCATCAATAATAATAGAGAATACTAACGTACAAACTGGGCGGGGGCATGCAAAAGGGACAAATATAACAGTTGTGACATGTATGAAATCATGAAATAGCCAAGAAATCATCAACCATAAACCAATGATATGAAAATGGACGATTTCACCCTTCGTGCTTTTATCCTCGTCCTCACAATGTAATAATGACATAAATGAAATGAAATGGCACAACATCACCTTTCGTGCTTTTACTCTCTTCCTCACCATGTAATAATAAATAAATGAGATGAATGGCAAGGCATCACCATTCATTCTTTTACTCTCGTCCTCACCACATAATAATAATAATAATAATAATAATAATAATAATAATGTAAAATGCAATGGAACGACATCACCCTCCGTGCCTTTACTCTCTTCCTCACTATGTAACAGTGACAACATTAATTCGAGTAATAAATAATGCAGAGAATATATTTAACTTCAAATATGATGCTAGGATACCAAGCTTCAACTTCCAGAAATATTTACTAATTATAAAAGGGGAAATAATTATGAAATGAATAATCAAGGAAATAATAATCTAACCTAAACATAGATATCATAATTACCAAAGCAATAAAATATAATAAAGCAAGTTCCACCCGCATGTTTTTAGCCAATAACAATGCATAACTATTTGTCACCTTATACATACATTGTTCCCACACATAAAACACGTAGAAAATAGACTAACAAGTTCTAATCCCTCAAGTTAATGTTAATCATGACACTTACCCCGCTCCGCAATCAAATCAGAGCTCAACCCGAGCTTTGCCTCTAGAATTATCCTCCAAACCAATCAAATCTAACCAATTATAGTTCAAACAATTCAAAATAAGCTTTAGAAACTACCCACGAGTGAAAAAGATTCAATCTTTAAAGTTTTTTGAAAAAGTCAACAAACTTGGTCAAAACTCGAGATTCAGACCAAAACCCGATTATCCATTCACCCTCGAGCCTAGTTATGTGGTTAGTTTTGAAATCTCAATTTGAGGTCCGAATCTCAATTTCTCAAATTCCTAATTTCTGCCATGAAAAAAAGCATAGATTAAAAGTTAAAATAAATGGGTGTTTATGAAAATGGAAGGAAACAAGTTAAAATCTACTTGCCAATGAAGTTGGGATGAAAAGCCTCTTCAAAATCACCTCTAGGCCGAGCTCAAACTTGGAACTGGTAAAAAAAAGGGTTAAATCCCGACTTTGGATATTTAAGTCACTAGGTGTCAGGCCATATTTGCGTTCTCGAAGGGCTTGATGCGATCTCGACGTAGCAGCGGCCAAAGGCCTTCGCGTTCGCGAAGGCTTTGTAACTTCCTGGTCGATCATTTTGTGTAATATCAGCCTGTTACCCCTTTTTATGCACACTTGTGTGTTTGTGATGTTATTACTTAAGGGGTTGGTTAGTTCCGTTTCGAGAAGCTTTCGGGTTGATTAAGACCCCTTGATTCTTGATTTAGAAATTTAAATTTGAAATGTTGACCAAACTTTGATTTTTGTGAAAACAACCCTGAAACTATGATTTGATTGCTCCGATAGCTTCGTATTGCGATTTAGGAAGTGGGCGTATGGACAAAATTATTTTTGGAAGCCCGTAGGTTTATTCATATTAATTTGTCAAAATTTGGCAATTTGAGGTTGAAAAGTTTGATCGTAGGTTGACTTTTAGCTTTCAAGCTCGGAATTTGATTTTAGGAATCAGAATAGGTCCATTATGGCATTTGGAACTTATCTGCAAAATTTGGTGTCATTTGGAGTTGGTTTGGTAAGATTTAGACGTTTAGTTGTAATTCTAAAAAATTTGAACTTCACTTTGAAATTCATGCGTTTTAGAGTTCAATTTGTAGTTTTAGATGTTATTTTTGTGGTTTGACCATGCGAGTGAGCTCGTATGATGTTTTTTGACTTGTGCAGGTGTTTAGTTTGGAGCCCCTA
The DNA here is from genome assembly GCA_005239505.1 of Nicotiana paniculata. Classification (NCBI taxonomy): domain Eukaryota; kingdom Viridiplantae; phylum Streptophyta; class Magnoliopsida; order Solanales; family Solanaceae; genus Nicotiana; species Nicotiana paniculata. The sequence goes on along the minus strand of ML332596.1, from coordinate 87,461 downwards.
GGGCTCGGATGAGTTTCGAACATATATCATAATGGTTTTGAACTGAAAGTGAACTTCTAGGGTGCTGGTGCTCAGCTATCGCAATTGTGAGCACCAACCTTGCAATTGCTAAGGTGACAGTAGGGGGAAGATGTCATAATTGCAGCTTCCCCTTCGCATTTGCGAAGTCAGCAGGATTTTTCTTGGTTCGCAATTGCGAACAAATGTTCGCTTTTGCTATGATGGCCAGTTCACAATTGAGAAGCCTTTTCTCGCAATTACGATGATGCATGAAGTTGTCAGGGTTCAAAAATGCGATACTTGTTCCAAAATTGTGAGGGTTCAAATTTGTGGCAAATGCGATATATGCAGCTGGTACAAGGGGTTGGGAGATGGATTATTGAACCCTAGACTCGGTAGGAGGCCATTTGGAAAGGGGATTTTCACTGATAAACTTTGGGCAAGTTATTCTAATCTATATAACCATATTCCATCAATATATCTAAGATTTTAACATCAAAATTATGTAAATCAAAGTGAAAATTTGTGATGAAACTTTGTCAAGTTTTTGAAAAATAAGAATTTGAATTTTTAGGGGTGATTTGGACTCGGATTTTGAAACTAATCACATATATGAACTTGTGGGGACATGGATAGTCGGAATCTACCATTGGACAAGGGTTTTGACCAGACCAGCCTCGAGTTGACTTTTTGGAAAAAGTGTAAAAATCTTAGTTTTATCTATTGTAATTGATTTCTCTAGCATTGTTTGATGATATTAAGGCAATTTTGGTTAGATTTGAGCCATGTGGAGGCAAACTTTAAGGGAAAATCTCTTTCCAAGTGTTGAATTGGCCTAGTCGAGGAAAGTATCTTGCGTAACTTTATGTGGGGAACTACTCCTTAGGATTGGTATTGATTGATTCATTTGTGCTATGTAAAAGCTGTGTACACAAGGTGACGAGTGGGTACACGGCTTGTACGTGGTACTTGATCGGTTTAGGCTAATTAGACTATTTCCATGCTTTAATTGAAAGGCCATATCATGTTCTAAATTCTCATAGTTAATTTCTTCTTGTTTGTGCCCTAATTGATTTCTTTAACACTTGGTTCTATATATTACTTGATAATTTGCTCTCATGCTTTCGTCGAACTTGTTGCCCCTTTATTTGATACGTGTTATCTCCTTCATTGTTGATTGTCATTACTTGAAGTCATTATCTCTTTCATTGTTAACTATCGTTATTTGAAGTCATTGCTACTAGTTATCTCTTTCGTTGCTATTATTCTTATTTGATGACATGTTATTCCTTCCATTGTGAATTAATTGTATTTGGTTCGTAGTTACACATTATCTTTCTTATTGTTGAGTTATTGGTGTTGAAGTTGTGGAAGCCGTATTATTTTAAAGAGAAGTTGATAATACTTAAGAGATCTTTCTTGTTGAGAATTTAACATTCGTTGTTATTGTTGATATTCTTGTACATGTTGTGGTGGAGCCGTGGGCTATTATTGTGAAAATATTGATATTGTTAATTATTGGCAAGTTGTGATATATGGGCACTTGTGATGCGAATTGTTATTGTGATGTGATATTGACGCGCATTCGGCGGTATAAGGCTTGGGGTTAATATGCACGTGGCGGTATAAGGTGGGACTTATGTGCATGTTGCTATTTTGAAAAACTATTTTCAAAACTTATTTCAAATTTAAGGGCTCATGTGGCGGCATAAAGAAGGATTGTGATTGAGATTGTGAATTGTGAATACAAGGTGATACCTCAATTGTGATTCTTGATATATATACATGAGGTGGTACCTAAGTGGTGATCCTTATTTTGCACGAGGCAGTGCCTCGGTGGTAATTATTTTTGTACACAAGGCAGTACCTCGTTGTGATTCTTGTTGTTTTGTTCGTCCTTGTTTTTGTCAGGATTGTTCGTATTGATCATTTTGGTTCTCCTTAACTAATTTTTTATGTTATTTCCGTGCTTATAATTCCAGTATTAGATTATGCTGTTAATTATTTCACATCAGTTATTTCTCCGCTTTTCATTATTTATCCTTATTATGTTTTCATGCTATTTATTTATATCCTAGTATGTGTCTTGACCTGACCTCGTCACTACTCAACCGAGGTTAGGATTGATACTTACTGGATACCTATGTGGTGTACTCATACTACGCTTCTGTATATTTTTGTGCAGATCCAAGTATGTCTGCTCATACCGGTCGTCAGAGATCATCTGTTAGCTGCTTTATAGAGACTTCAAGGTATGCATGTTCGACGTCCGTAGGACTCAATGTCACCTTCCCTTATTCTTATTTACTATTGTATTTTTTTCAGACAGAGATGAAGTAGTTATTCTAGTTTTACTCTGTAGAGCTTATGACTCAGTTCCACCGGTCTTGGAGGAGTGTATTGTTGTTGATTATGTTTTCAGAAGCTTATATAAGTTATTCAGCCTTGTTTAGTATTCTGTTAATCATTTCCATCAATTTATTATTAACTATTAGGCTTACCTATTCGTAGAGACTAAGTGCCATCATGACATTCTACGGAGGGAAATTGGGGTCGTGACAAGTTGGTATCAGAGCTCTAGGTTCATAGGTGTTACGAGTCATAAGCAGGTTTAGTAGAGTCTTTCGGATTGGTACGGAGATGTTTGTACTTATCTTCGAGAGGCTATGGAGCTGTTAGGAAACTTCACATCCTTGATTCCTTATCGTGTGAATTATTGACTTTGAAATTCTAAATCTTTGTATTTATTTTCTCTCACAAATGATGCGGACACGCATCGGTAGATCTAAAAATCAAACACTCGCGCCCCGTGCCAGAACCGTAAGAGGCCGGGGGAGAGGCAGAGGCTGAGGAAGGGAACGTGGTACAACTAGAGCACCTGCCCGAGCTACGACAAAGAAGCCACCAGTTTTTCCAGTTGGAGGACAGGCACCCGAGGCTCTTATTGCCACCCCAAAACTTTAGGAGACCCTCACACAGTTCTTGAGCATGTTTGGTACCTTAGCTCACGCGGGGTTGATTCCACTTGCACCAGCCACATCTCTGGCTAGGGGATAAGCTCAGACTCCCGCGTCCCATACCGTGGAGCAGCGGGTCCAGGTTGATAAGGTCCTAGAGTTTATACCGATACAACTTGTTGCTCCGGTTCAGCCCATGGTTAGGGCAGCAACATCTAAGGAGGAGAAACTTAGACTTGAGAGGTTCAAGAAGTATCACCCTTCTACTTTCAGTGGTTTGACTTTAGAGGATGCATATGGTTTTCTAGAGAAGTGCCATCGTATTCTCTGCATCATGGGTATTGTAGAGACAAATGGGGTTGCTTTTACTACATTCCAACTGTCAGGAACAACATATCAGTGCTGGAGGATGTACGAGGAGGGTATCCCATCCAATGTAGCTTCACTTACATGGACTCGATTTTCAGAGTTGTTCTAAGATAGTTTGTTCCTCAAACATGAATGGCACGTAGAGTTTGAGCAGTTGCACCGGGGTACTATGACCGTGTCAGCGTATGTGTCTAATTCAGTGATTTATCTAGACATGTACCTTCCTTGGTTTCTATAGTTAGAGAGCGAGTCTGTCGATTTATCGAGGGGCTCAACTATGGTATTAGATTCATCATAACATGAGAGTTGGAGACAGATACCCCATATCAGTAGGTGGTAGAGATTGCATAGAAGTTGGAGGGTATGCGGGGCCGTGAGAGAGATGACAGGGAGGCCAAGAGGCCTCCAGGTACTGGAGGTTTTAATGGTGGCCACACTTCAGCTATAGCCAGTCATGGTAGAGGCTATGTGAGTCGTCCATTTCACTCAGCACTTCCAGCTTCTAGTGGTGCTCCGGTTGTTCTGAGGTCTCAGGTTGCACATTTTGCTCAGCCACTTTCTAGTGCACCTTTTACACGGGGTGCCTTCAGTGGTTAGTCCACTCGACCAGGACCGATTAGTCCCGGCATCCACGCCCACTGAGAGCTTGCTTTGAGAGTGGTGATACCCTCCATATGGTTAGAGACTACCCCAGATGCAGGAGGGGTTCACCTCCACAGACTACTCAAGCTCTACGGATTCAGTCAGGTCCATAGACTTTTCAGGCCATGGTTGCTGCCCCAGCTGCCACTCCACCTGCACAACCAGCTAGGGGTGGGAGACAGGCGGGTAGAGGTCTCCTTAGAGGAGGAGGCCAGGCCAGATTATATGCTTTTTTGGGTAAAACGAAGGTAGTTATCTAGACTAAGTCATTACATGTATGATTCCAATTTTCCATAGAGATGCATCAGTCTTATTTGAACTGGGATCCACTTATTCATATGTGTCTTCTTACTTTGCTCTATATTTGGATATATCACGTGATTCTTTGAGTTCTCCTGTTTATGTCTCCATGCCTGCGAGAGATTCCATTGTTGTGGACTGTGTGTATCGGTCATGTTTAGTTGTTATTGGTGTTTTTGAGACTAGAGTTGATCTATTGTTACTGAGTATGGTAGACATTGATATTATCTTAGGCATGGACTCGTTATCGCCCTAACATGCTATTCTATATTGTCACGCCAAGATTGTGACACTGGTTATGCCAGGTTTACCACAGTTAGACTAGAGGGGTGCATTGGATTATGTTCCTAGCCGGGTTGTATCAATTTTAAAGGCTCAAGGGATGGTTAAGAAGAGGTGTGATGCTTATCTAGCCTTTGTGACATATGTCAGTGTTGGTACTCCTATCGTTGAGTCATTTTGGTAGTGAGAGATTTTCCATATATATTTCCAGCGAATCTTCTGGGCGGGAATATCAATTTTGGTATTGATTTATTGTCGGGTATTCGGCTCATTTCTATTCCATTATATCGTATGGCTTCAGCGGAGCTGAAGGAGTTAATGGGGCAGTTGAAAGAGTTGCTTGATAAAGGGTTCCATTCGGCCTAGTGTATCACCGTGGGGGTGCTCCAGTCTTGTTTTAAAAAAGAAGGATGGTTCTATGCGCATGTGTATTGATCATCGACAGTTGAACAAGGTGACGGTGAAGAAAATGTATCCATTACCACGCATTGATGGCTTATTTGATCAGCTACTGGGTGCCAGAGTGTTCTCAAATATTGATTTGTGTCCAGGTTATCATCAGCTGAAGATTCGAGATCTGGATATTCCGAAGTCTGCCTTCATGACTCGATATGGTAACTATGAGTTCCTTGTGATGTCATCTGGGCAGACCAATGCCCCAACAACATTTATGCACCTGATGAACAATGTATTCCAGCCTTATCTTGATTCTTTCATACTTGTGTTTATTGACGACATCTTGGTGTACTCCCATAGCAGGGAAGATCATGACTAGCACCTGAAGATCGTGCTCCAGACCTTGAGAGAGAAGAAATTGTATGCAAAATTATCAAAGTGTGAATTCTGGCTGGATTTGGTATCGTTATTGGGTCATGTGGTGTCAAATGAGGGGATCACAGTAAAAGAAGATTGAGGCAGTGCAGAATTGGCCCTAAACATTCTTCAGCTACTGAGATTTAGAGTTTTCTTGGTTTGGTCGAGTATGATCATCGTTTCGTACAAGGTTTCTCGTCTATTGCTGCACCTGTGACCATATTGACCCAGAAGGGTGCTCCTTTCAGATGGTCCGAGTAGTGTGAGGCAAGCTTTCAAAAGCTCAAGACTGCTTTGACTACAACCCTAGTGTTGGTGTTGCCTACGGGCTCGGGGTCTTATAATGTATATTGTGATGTGTCACGTGTTGGATTTGGAGGTGTTGATGCAAGACGATAGGGTGATTACATACTCGTCTCGATCGTTGAAGACTCACAAGAAGAATTATCCACTCTACGACTTGGAATTTGTAGCTATTGTTCATGCATTGAAGACCAGGTGGCATTATTTGTACGGTGTCCCTTGTGAGGTCTTTACCGATCACCAGAGTTTAGAACATATGTTCAATTAGAAAGATCTTAACTTGCGGTAGCGGAGATGGTTAGAGTTTCTTAAGGACTACGATATCACCATTCTATATCATCCCGGAAAGTCCAATGTGGTGGTTGATGCCTTGAGTCAAAAGGCGGGGAGTTCAAGTAGTTTAGAATATCTACCGGCAGTAGAGAGGCGGCTTGGGAGACCGAGCACGACACGCAGAGTCATTATCCTCATCTATTCACAACTTCAGGTATGACCTTATGCATATTCGAGAATGAACGTTGTTATAAGATGGGGAGAATGTGACGACTCGATCGGTCATTTTGTGTAGTTTCACCCCATTACTCCTTTTATGCTTCACACTTGTGTGTTTTTAATTTTATGGCTTGCGGGGTTGGTTAGTTCCGTTCGAGAAAGCTTTCGGGTTGATTCAGACTCTTTGATTATTGACTTAGAAGTTTAAATTTGAAATGATGACCAAACATTGAATTTTGTGAAATGAAGTCGAGACTGTGTTTTGATGGCTCTGATAGCTTTGTATTGTGATTTCGGACTTGGACATATGCCCGAAATTAATTTTGGAAGTATGTAGGTTGATTTATGTTGATTTGCCGAAATTTAGCAATTTGAGGTTGAAAAATTTGACTGTAGGTTGACTTTTAGCTATCGAAATCAGAATTTGATTTTGGGAATTGGGATAGGTCTGTTATGGTATTTGAAACATGTCTGCAAAATATGGTGTCATTTGGAGTTGGTTTGATAAGATTCAAAGTTGTAATTGTAGAAATTTTGAACTTTACTTTGAAATTCATGCGTTTTAGAGTTCAATTCGTAGTTTTAGATGTTATTTTTGCATCTTGATCACGCGAACAAGTTCGTATGATGTTTTTAGACTTGTGTGGGTGTTTGGTTTGGAGCCTAGAGGTCTAGGATGAGTTTTAGACATGTATCAGAATGGTTTTGAACTTAAAGATAACTGCTGGTAGGCTGGTGCTCAGTTATCGCAATTGCGAGCACCAACCTTGCAATTGCGAAGGTGGCAATAGGGGGTAGATGTCTTAATTGCGACTTCCTCTTCACATTTGCAATGTCAATAGAATTTTTCTTGGTTCACAATTGTGAAAAAATATTCGCTTTTGGGATGATGGCCATTTCGCAATTGGGAAGCCTTTTCTCGCAATTGCGATGAGGCATGATGTTACACCCTATGCTTTTGTACGTAAGAGTATGTCGTAAGTAAATTGATGTAAGCTCAGAAATGAGATTATATTTGGACGTATATAAAGTAAGTTAACCATGTTACGTTGGAGGTTAAAAATATTTAAGATCACGAATAACAAGTACCAAGAGGGTTGGAAGGCTTAAAAGCTAAACAAATTGAAGAAAATAAGTTTCGTCGAATGTCGATAAGTTGAGAATGTTATAACATGTACCTTTAGGTTAGGGTTATTAACATTATAAGGAGGTTAGTTTTTGAGTTATTTTATCTGTATGATATTTGTGTGCTACGTTTTGAAGTCAAGCGAGTTGTGGAACAAAAGTTGGGGAAGGTCATCACAAGTTACATTCATAAACATCTGAAAATTAGGTCAAATATAGAAGAGATTTTATCTCAATATGATAATAATTACGGGGTGATCCACATATTAAATTGGAGATATACCAGACTAGTTTCCAGAACATTAAACTGTTCGTTGATACCATAGTGGAGTAGAGAGATATTTGTGTTTTTGCGAGACTGCGCAAACAGCTCCCTATGGGACCCACTTAGGCGGTTGAGACATCTTGATATATATGTGACGCCTAAAGCCCTTTTAAGATCATTATTATTCACTCTCTTCATACCCTAGACACCTAAAAACTTTCTTTCGAATTTCTCTTATGATCCAAGAGCCAAACCAAGGACAAACAACACAAATCAAGTGTCAGGAATCCCTTGGCGCTAGTGAGTTTCTTGTTCTACTTGTGGTTGCTAATTTTGGGTGTGGTTCCAGCTCGTGTGGGGTGTTTTTTAAAGTGTTTTAAGTTATGTAAAATACTCTCCCAAGGTTTTCATATCAACCCCAGGTGATTTCAAGTCTTCCAAAGGGATTCTAGTGCTGAGAAACCCGAGTTGATTGCTAGTTTTGCTTCCATGTTCTTGTGGCTGCGTTGGAAGGATATTTCATGGTGAAGTAATATCAAATTGGAGACGTTATATCTTATTAAAGGTAAGGAACCTCTTACTCTACATGTATTTAAGCTTATCCAAGTTACGGCTCAGTCGTTGAAGCTAGAACTTGTGAGATATCGATCGAAAGGCTTGTTAGTAATGTTGGTTGAATGCTGGACTGTTTAGGAGATGTTCTTGCAGTGTTTTATGGATGAAAATTTTATCGAATAACCTAAGTATATTGTGTTGTTATTATCAACATTTTCTGAATATAAAGAAGACAGAAATGATTCAAAATATAATGTTATTAGACATGAATCGAGTTTGCCGCTCGACGTGTTATTGTGCGGTTTGTGTTCAATATAGCTATTGCTGTTTGGGTTGTTTTGTGACTTTTAGTAACTTATGGGATATATTAAAAACAGTGGAGGTGCTGTCCATTTTCTTGTAGAATAGTGGTTTCGAAATATGAGAGTTACAACGCTTATATGATGACGAAGAAGTCGGTTTACTCATTGTAGACGTAAGAAGATCATATTGAGCTTGGTTGACGATTGGAGAGAAGATTGAAAAGGTATTTTAGGAACTTCCTTCTTTATTTTGGCATGATCTAACGTGAAATTAACGTAAATGATGCACTATTTCATAACGAATCTATTCCAAGCAACTAAGGTTGTCCATGTTGTTCTTTATTTATAAAATTATTCTATGAAACTACATATGATCCTTGAATCCTATTGAGGTCCATATTTATGGTATGGATGTCCATAATGTTAATTGAAGGTTCAGCGACCTTATGTCACTCCGAAAGGTTTAGAACGATAATGAGTCCAGCATGCATTACATATACTTTTATCTATTTTACTCTAACGAGACATGCTATAGTCGGTTGGGTACGACACCTATTGTGCAACAACTGATTAGTCGGGTTACCATGCTCCACGTGTCCAGGTACAATTCTACCGAGCCTTATGATGGCCGGGTACATTTTTACTGAGTCCTCTTCGAGGTCGGGTATGATGTGATGATGATGATTCCCACATAAGCGTATGTTTTTTAAAGTATATGTATATATGTATCATGCATTTCATGTCAGTAGCCTTCATAGGCACTCGGATGTTACAGATTGTATCTTCTCTATCTCTCTTTGCATTACTGTTCTTATATATGCTTTCCTGCCTTACATACTCGGTAGTTTATTCATACTGACGTACCTTTTGCCTGGGGATGCTGCATTTCATGCCCGAAGGTTCCGATAGATAGGTTGACAGTCATCCTAGTAGACTATCAGCCCAGCGGAAAGTGTTGGTGCACTCCACTTGCTCCGGAGTTTCCTATTTGGTTGATATGCTTTGGATATGTATTGATTGATATGGTGGGACCTTGTCCCAGCCTTGATGACATTTATTTACTCTTAGAGGCTTGTAGATAGATCTCATGTATAAGGACACGTGTATGACCTTGTTGGCCTATGGTTTGAGTGTACAAATGATCATGTCGGCCTTATCGGCGCGTATGTCACATGTATAAGTTTGTATATCATGTTGGTCATCCTATGTCGAGTATTCCCTTATGTTTTATTCTAGTTGTCTCATGACAGTCTTTCCGTCTCATTTACCCATGATAGTATGATAAGAAAGATAAGTTACGTCGGTACTTAGTCGAGTAAGGCACCTGGTTCTCATCGCGGCTCTTCAGTTTGGGTCTTGACAAACTTGGTATTAGAGTAGTTCTATCCTAGAGAGTCTACAATTCATGTCTAGTAGAATCTTGTTTATGGGTGTGTTGTGCACCACACTTATAAGCAGGAGGCTACAAGGCATTTAGGACTGTCACTCTTTCTTCTTACTTTAGATCGTGTGGTAGACCTCAGTTGTAAGAAATCCAACTCCTAAATTATATTTTATTCGTAATAAACGATATCTGCATCCAGAAAGACAGTTGGTAAGATATTTAATGTGGCTGTGGAAGAGTTGATTCAAACGAACTCGATTTTGCATCATGATTATGATGAGTAAGTGTGAGGTCTTTAGTAGATCATGTGTGTACTAAGACGTGTAAGCTTCTTGATAAGGATCCCTAAGGCATGAATATCTATCCACCCATATGGTAAAAAGAAATAAGAGAATCAGAAGGTAGATACAAGTTTCAACAAGTAAAGAAGCAAGGCAAAGAAGGGTACAAGGTACCTAGTTAGTGAAGATTATTAGTATTTACAATTCAGGAAGAGAAATATAAGAATTCTGAGTTACTTTCATGAGTAACAAAGATATATACACTTGACAACACCCATCTCAGTTATGCCCTATGGGAGATAACAAATATAGTTCAAGAGAAGGATGGGATATCAGGATCCAGCTGGGGTTAGAGTAACCCAAAATGGTTGATGGATTGTTAGCGTTAGCTGACATTTCTGAAGGATATTGCAAACGAGGTAATAGTTCTCCTTGTGAGACACCCAAATGATTCAATCTAAAATATTTATTACGCAACACAATATTACGTCGATGTTATGCCTTGCAGTATTACATTACGATGATGTTACGCTTCGCAATATTAAATTACGACTATGTTGCACCCTGTAGTATTGTACGTTGAATTTGTCATAAGGTAATTGACATCAGTCCAAGTAAAAGATTATTTGGAGATTATAAGGATTATGATATTTCACAAGTGATGAATAAATTCATGAAGGTGAAAGAGGAAGCAAGTCAAAGAAAATGAACTTTAATCCATGTTTGGCATGTGAGGGAAAAATACGGGTCGAGCGTTAATAGCCGATATTTACGGACAAGTACCATACAAGGTACCATTTGACCATGATAGTAGGATTTATAAAGTGTATTAAAAAAACTGAGTAAAATTTTAAGTAATTTTAGATAATTCTTAATTATACGGGTAATTGGTTAATCATCGGGTGACAGAACATTACCTAATTAATTAAAGATTATTGGATAATGATTAAACCACCCCGAATATGAGAATTATGTGGTAGCCCCCAAACTTTATGACTCTTAAGTCCTTGAATAATAGGTGGCAAGATTTAAATTATGGACTATGTGGTGGCTGCATGACTAGGTGGCTTATACACTTCATTATGCGACAACGCACCACATTTTGAAGAAACAAATTCTTACGGAACATTGTCTTTGTGCTTTAGTATGAATTCCTTCTCAACTCGTTATCATTAATTAGAATCATTAATAAAATGCTTTATGTTGCTAAGTAGTAAGTATGGAAAAATAGTCGAGACGCGATTTAGGCAAGGTATATTCTGAGCTGATATCTTCCCTCAACCAGTGTTTCATAAAGGCCGACAGTGTAGGGAGTTGATGGGTTAATTGATCACAAAAACTTATGACATGCTGAATATGCCTCTCTTAATGATCCTTTTTGGACGTATTTCATTACATTCTCAACAAGAAGGTGGGCAATCATTATTGATTTTAATTGCTCCTAAGAGTTGGTTCATCAAATGTTCAAGCAAAAGCAGAAAAAATGAAATCTCCATATGAATTTTTAACTACTCCAGGTATGTTAAGGTTAAGCTCTTCCTTCATTTTGGCATGATCTCTTCATTACACAAGTTTGATAACGAGGCATAAAGAAAAATTCATATCCCGAAATTTACGTATATTTTGCTAGTCTCGCAAGTTAAAATATTCTCTTTATCGGGACTTCATATTCATTTGAGTATTTCATTCTTCCAGTCAAGAGAGCAGAGGGTTATATATACAGTATTAAAGTATTTTCATTACCATCGAGCTATAATCGATGGGCAGGCCCCTATTGGGCAACCTCAGATCAGATGGTAAGTTATATACCGAGCCTATTGTGGCCGAGAGCCTATGAGCGAGCCCAGTTGGTCGATATACAGAGCCTAGTATGGTCGAGCTCCTATGAGCGAGCCTACTACGACAGAGCATTTATATATATATACCAAGCCTTATAGGGCCGGATAGCTATTTTACTTACTATATTGAGAGAGTTGAGTCAGCATCAGCAAGTAAGCATATCTTCAGATTATCTTTGACTTCCAGTTGCTTTAACTTATTATATTATCAGTTCAGTTTCATCGTTTAGTATATTTGCTTACATAATCAGTACATTATTTCGTACTGACGTCCCTTTTCTGGGGGCACTGCATTTCATGCATTTAGGTTCAGACAGATAGACGGGTAGACCTCCTCATTAAGTGTTGCCCGAGTTCAACTTGATCAATAAGCTCCATGCCTTTCGGAGTTGCCGGGTCTAGAGCTTTATGTACATCTAGTGTGTATATGTATATATGTTATGAGTAGGCCGGGGAGCCGTTCCGATCACAATATATCCACCAGTAGAAGCTTATAGACATATCCTGTCAGTTAGGGCAGTATGTTGGGCTGGTAGGCCTTTTATGTATATTTTGTTGGTTTACCAGCTATAGTAGTTATGACGGCCTTGTCAGCGCAGCTTTATACTATATTTAGTTAGCATTCGCTGTTGTCTTGCAATGTGGCCCATGGCCAAAGTATGACATCACATGTTCAGAGTTCCTTAGTCGCAAGTTGGTACGCAAGGATAGATGAGACACCGGGTGCCGGTCTCGCCCCCAAGTTCGGGGCGTGACAAAAGTGGTATCAGAGCAGTTCCGTCCTAGGGAGTCTACAAGCCATGTCTAGTAGAGTCTTTTTTATGGGTGTGTCATGCACCACACTTATAAGAAGGAGGCTACAGGACATTTAGGACTGTCACTCTTTTTTTCTTACTCTAGACCGTGTGGTAGAGCTCAGTTGTAAGAACTCAATTCCCTAAACTCTATCTTATTCGTAATACAACAATGCTTACCTTCTTAGAAGTTGAGTGCACTCAATCCTAATATAGCACAAGGATAAGTACTAGTCAAGTTTTACCTTCTTATTTTTACGCAGATTCGTCAGACATTTAGACAACCCTCTGGTGGTGAATCTACACATATTATACAATTATATTTACTTACCTTGAGAATAATACACTAATATAATGAGACATCATAATCGTATGAAAGCACTCTAAAAAGGAAAAATACGTGACCCACAGGAGGTCATAAAGGGTCGTCAACAAAGGTTACATCCACCTATGTTTGTTGGAAATTGTTTACCACCTTTTCCTATAAGACTTCATTAATTTACCATAATTAAGACTTGTGTAATCAATTTTATCTTAAAGTTAAAATTAAGTAAAAACCATGAAACTACTTCCCTGCATGATTACAATTCAACCTAGCTAGGGACTAAGGATTGAAGAATGATAAGATGCGGACCTGATACTCATGTGGATACTAAGACGTGTAAGCCTCTTAATAAAGAACCTTAAGGAAAGAATATTTATCCACTTTTATGGTGAAAGACAATGAGAGATTCAGAAGATAAATACAAGTTTCAAGAAGTAAAATAAGCAAGATGAAGAATCATACGAGGTACCCAGTTAATAAAGATTATCATTAGTTACCCTTCAGGAAGGGAGATATAAGCATTTTGAGTTACGTTCAGTTGTAACAGAGGTATGTTCAAGTGGCCACACAGCTCTTATTTATATCCTTTTGAAGTTAACAGAAGTAGTATAAGAGAAAGATAGGATAGCAGGATCCAGCTGGGGATAGAGCAACCCTAAATGGTGAATGGATTGTTTGCGTTAGTTGACATTTCTAAAGGATAGTGCAAATATGCTAATAGATCTCCTTGTGAGACACCCAAATGATGCACCCTAAAATACTATAGCTAGATATGAGTACTACAAAGATGGACACTGGAAGCCTGGAAGGGATAAATATTATCTTAGTATGGCTCCCGTCCCTAGTAGAGAGATAATGCTAGGAAACCCTAAGAGCCAATGTATGGAGCAAAGGGGAGCTAAAAGTAAGAAAATGTCTTGTTCGAGTTTCCAGAATAAAGTGATAGGCATAAATGTTAGAGGGAAATAAGAAAAGAGTTAATGAAGCATTATGAGTAAGATATGATACATGGATGACACCGGTAGATCAAAAGATCACAGTATTACAGAATCTATAGTCAAGTGAAGGAAGAGACGAGAGGTGACAAATTTAGGACAACAAAAGAATATAGGCCATACAGTCACATCCTCATTTCGAAGTTCGCGACTCTAACGTGATTAACAGAAGAAAAAGTTAGACCCCAGAGTAATAGAAATCAGTATGGATTGGTGAACAAGATAAACTAAACCTGAATTAAGGACAGAGTGCTTTAATAATAGTCGGTATTGTGAGAATTTCAGATTTCGTGCCGATGATAATAGAATGGACAACAGAAGAAGATTCATAAGAAATTCATAGAATGGTCATTCAGGAAGATGCTTCCCTAAAACAAGCCATGTGAGAAAAGTTAAGCTTAAGGGTATGTATGTGCCATTTATACTAAGTGTCGCCATTGCGAGTAAGGAATTTTGTTATCCTTGGTAATAGAAGGATTACTGCAAGGTGAGTAAGGGTCATTGATGATGTGAAAGGATGCCAAAGATGAAGAGGAAAAACATCTATAGGCAGGTCGTCATTGCTCCAAGTCTTAGTACTCCCCCAAGGGGAGAATGCGGATTGATAAAGCAAGAATGCGATAAAAAATGATAAAGGAATGAGATTGCACTTGTCTAAATGTTACAGATATGGTATGATTACAGAATGTTATGTAAGCACGACATAAAAAAAAGGAAATATTCCTGCCCGGAATGTTATTGATAGATAAGGAGCCAGTACGTGAGGCAAGTTAAAACAAGGAAATAACTCAAGAAAGATTACGCAGAATATGGATATGAGAATGGGTCGACGATTAGTTAGTAGTTGATCCAGGAAGAGCCTATTCATGACTAGACAAGTGGTTACAAATAAATCAGCAGATCATGCAAGATAAATATAGTGAACCCCAACATGGAGAATTCAGCCTTGCAGTATTGTCATTATAATACTTGAGATATATTCAAATAGGAGTCGGCGTAGTTAAAGGTACCGTATGATTGTTACGGAAATAAAAGAGAGTGTCACTAGGAAGATACTCAAAATATCAGTTCGGAAGTAACCCTATAATCACAAGGGCATGGAGATAAGTAACTGCAGGTAATTATAGATGAGGAAGGACATCAAAATTCCGTCAGGCATACGATATGATAAGCTCGCAGCCTTAGAAGAGTCAAGGGTTCTCCCTAAGTACTACAACGAAAGACTACCTAAGGAAATAAGGAAGAAGGCTTCAACCTGAGCACAACGACTAAAGAGGAAATGGTCGTGTAACAACAGTCTCACATCAACATTGTAAGCACTCCAATGGAAAGTGGCACCTACCGTGGATAATGAATGGGAAGTAAAATTAAAAGTAATATTCAAGATCATATGAGTTGCATGAAGACTCTAACATGCATGGGAACTAATATAAGCTAAGTATGCACGCAACAAGGGGGCAGAAAGACAAGGAAAAGTAATAGCTTACGTTCAAGAAAGCTAAGGAGGAACTAAAGGAATTATTCAATCAATGAGCCCGAGTTGGTGATGTTATGAAAGCACTTAAGAGTTTGGAGTTTTATTCCTCAAGCACATACAACCGTAGAAGGTTCTAGTATACGTTAAAAGAAAGAATTGAGCCCAGGTCATAGATGAATGGTTGAATTGTTAAAAGATTGTATCACGGATCCATAACGCCCATGAAAGGCTAAAGTAATAACTAATACCAGGAGCCGTAGATCGAAAGATAGCTTAATCCTACATAAAGGTTGATCATAGGGAAGAGGTAACTAAAGTTACATCAACTAAGTAAATTAAGAGTCTAATTACTGGACCCAGAAAATTATAGACCTAGTGATTGAGAACATTGTAGGATCGCTCTTAATTTCATAGGTACAAGAGATAAAGTACACCAACCATATACTATAACAACCCTACGATAAAGCCAGTTAAAAAAGTACCAGCCTCATAAGAAGTCAGTACGAAGATCCCATCAGATTATGGATGCACCAGAGGTGCAAGTATTATAATAGAGCTTTAAGTAATGGACAAGAATTATACCTAGGTGGAAGGGAGGACATGAAAGAAATAGAAGATACGATGCAAGATTTTAAGGTAGTAAGGTAAAGGTGAACAACGTACAAGATACTCAAATGCAGAAGGTTGTGAATAGTCCTTACTTCAAATAAAAGGCTAGAAATGCGGGGATTCAATATCCAGGAATGATAGCGGCATTGTCAGTGGAATATCTTCTAGTCGATGATTTCTAGGTATCGAGAGGTCTAGTTAAGAAATTAAAGAAGAGTTAGAGAGAATGTGATGTCTCACTTGATGTTCTAAAATAACACAAGGAAATTCAAGCAAGTTGAAGGAAGATTACGAGTAGTATAAATAGATATGTATAGGTCGCAAGCTAAAGTATGGTAAAGCGACAGGGTTTTAGGAAGACAGGAGTAAGGATAAGAAAGGGCAGTGAGAAGGTGACGAGAATGGATTAGTCCTCAGGATTAACCTCATGAAAATAAGAAAGCTGATGGTTTCCCTAAGTTATAGAAAGCTCAGTATAACCTGAATGAACTCAAAAGAGTCTAAGACTAATAGCATTTTGACGAGATGGAATGATTCCCTAGTAGTAGAATGAGGGTGTGATTGTGATAGATGAAGGATGACGTTTGGGCCTTTGATTGAGTGATGGTCTGACGAAGAAAAGAAAAAGGATTTCATAAATTGGACAGGATTAAAATAGCCATGTAAGGTGAGTCACATAGGAGTGCTATGAAATACAGTTATGAATTATAATATCGTATTACCCAGGTGGATTAGAAAAATCCCTTCAAATATTCCACGGTGCAACGTAAGCCCTAGTGGCAATATATTATGTAAGAAATTTTAAGTTATCAATGGATGATTGTAGATCAACATTGAGGTGAATCAACAATGGAAGGGTAAAAGTTGCAACGTACGAGATGAGTTTGGGCCATCAGTCTTAAGATGAACAGTAATGAAGAAGTGTTAAAGGATTTAGCTTTATACATATAGGATATGCAACGGGAGTAACTTGGAGTTCGGTAGAAGATCTCAGTAACGATAAATCAAAGTAAGAACTTTGGTATAATATGGCCTACTTAGATGTAGTAAAGCTAACAACGCCCAAATGGACAGCTTGGCATGATTTTGTATATGTCACAAAGTTAAACCTAGAGATTGGCAAAAAGCTGGAAGAGAAGAGAAAAGTCAGGCGCTCATACAAGTTAGAGTCGTAAAGGCTACATGATAGAAGGTAGAAATAGTTATGAGATTAGAAGGAATCCGACTACAAGACGTGGTGTGAGAACTAGGCTTAAAGAGGGGAATGCCCTGTTCTTTGGGATTCATTAACAGAACAGTCGCCTAGATGGCAAGACGAATACTAAAGTATTTGCAAGACCTGCATCAGTCAACATTCGAGGACGAATGTTCCAAATGGGGGAATAATGTTACGCCCCATAGTATTACGTCGATGTTATGCCTTGAAATATTACATTATGATGATGTTACACTTTGCAGTATTAAATTACGACGATGTTGCACCTTGTAGTATTGTACGTTGAATTTGTCATAAGGTAATTGACATCAGTCCAAGTAAAATATTATTTGGAGATTATAAGGATTATGCTATTTCATAAGTGATGAATAAATTCGTGAAGGTGAAAGGGGAAGCAAGTCAAAGAAAATGAATTTTTATCCATGTTTGGCATGTGGGGGCAAAATACGGGTCGAGCGTTAATACCTGATATTTACGGACTCATACCATTTATGGTACCATGTGACCATGATAGTGGGATGTATAGAGTATATTAAAAAAATGAGTATAATTTTAAGTAGTTTTAGATAATTCCTTATTATACGGGTAATTGATTAATCATCGGGTGACAAAACATTACCTAATTAATTAAAAATTATTGGATAATGATTAAACCACCTCAATATGAGAATTACGTGGCATGCCCCAAACCTTATGACTCTTAAGTCATTGAATAATAGGTGGCAAGATTTAAATTATGGACTATGTGGTGGCTGCAGGACTAGGTCGCTTACACACTTTATTATGCGTCAACGCACCACATTTTGAAGAAACAAATTCTTACTGAACATTGTCTTTGTGCTTTGGTATGAATTGCTTTTCAACTCATTCTCATTAATTAGCATCATTAATAAAATGCTTCCTGTTTCTAAGTAGTAAGTATGGAAAAATAGTCGAGATGCAGTTTAGGCAAGGTATATTCTGAGCTGATATCTTCCCTCAACCAGTGCTTCATAAAGGTCGGCAGTGTAGGGAGTTGATGGGTTATTTGATCACAAAACCTTATGAAATGCTGAATATGCCTCTCTTACTGATCTTTTTTGGACGTATTTCGTTACATTCTTAACAAAAAGGTGGGCAATCATTATTGATTTTAATTGCTCCTAAGAGTTGGTTCATCAAATGTTCAATCAAAAGCAGAAAGAAGGAAATCTCCATATGGATTTTTCCATACTCCGAGTATGTTAAGGTTAAGCTCTTCGTTCATTTTGGCATGATCTCTTCATTACCCAAGTTTGATAACGAGGCATAAAGAAAAATTCATATCCCAAAATTTACGCATTTTTTGCTAGTCACACAAGTTACAATATTCCCTTTATCGGTACTTCATATTCATTTGAGTATTTCATTCTTCTAGTCAAGAGAGCAGAGGGTTTATGTATACAATATTAAAGTATTTTCATTACCATCGAGCTATAATCGATGGGCAGGCCCCTATCGGGAAACCTCTGATCAGATGGTAAGTTATATACCGAGCCTATTGTAGTCGCGCGCCTATGAGCGAGCCCAGTTGGTCGATATACATAGCCTAGTATGGCCGAGCGCCTTGAGCGAGCCTACTATGACATANCAACTCTCTCAATATAGTAAGTAAAATAGTTGTCCGGCCCTACAAGGTATATATATATATATATACCTTGTAGGGCCGGACAACTATTTTACTTACTATATTGAGAGAGTTGAGTCAGTATCAGCAAGTAAGCATATCTTCAGATTATCTTTGACTTCCAGTTGCTTTAACTTATTATATTATTAGTTCAGTTTCAGCTTTTAGTATATTACTTTACATACTCAGTACATTATTTCGTAGTGACGTCCCTTTTCTGGGGGCACTGCATTTCATGCGTGCAGGTTCAGACAGATAGACGGGTAGACCTCCTCATTAAGTTTTGCCCGAGTTCAGCTTGATCAGTAAGCTCCATGCCTTTCGGAGTTGCCGGGTCTAGATCTTTATGTACATCTAGTATATATATGTATATATGTTATGAGTAGGTCAGAGAGTCATTCCGATCACAGTATATTCACCAGTAGAGGCTTGTAGACATATCCTGTCAGTTAGTGTAGTATGTTGGGCTGGTAGGCCTTTTATGTATATTTTGTTGGTTTGCCAGCTGCAGTAGTTATGACGGCCTTTTCTGCCAAGCTTTATTTTGATATTTAGTCAGCATTCGCAGTTGTCTGGCAATGTGGCCCATGGCCAAAGTATGACATCTCATGTTCATTGTTCCTTAGACGCAAGTTGGTACGCAAGGATAGATGAGGCACCGGGTGCCGGTCTCGCTCCCAAGTTCGGGGCCTGACAATAGTAGAGTTAGATAAAAATACAATAACTTTCAGAAATTCAGAAGATAGGCATTGAAATCCAAGAAGGGATAAATATTTACCTTCGTATGGCTCTCGTCCCTCATAAAGAAAGAATGTTAGGCGACTTGAAGAGCCAGTGGATGGAGCAAGGGGAGTGAAAAGTGAAAGAATTTTTTGTTTAGGTTTTCAGAATAAGGTGATAGACAGAAATACTAGCAGGAGAGTTAAAAGAGAGTAAAAGAAGCATTTTGAGTAAGATGTGATAAATGGGCGATAACAGTAAATCAAAATGTGACAGGATGATAGGATCTGTAGTCATGTGAAGGAAAATACAAGAGGTGATAGGCCTTGAAACAGTAAAAGAGTATAAGCAAAAATTCATACCCTCATTTTGAGAAATGAGTTGGTGACTCCATCATGATTACCCGAAGGAAAAATTAGACCTCCGGAGTAATAGAAATGAGCATGGGCTAGTGAACAAGATAAAATGAACATGAATTAGGGCCTGAAGGATTTGATAATAGTCGACATTGTGTGAATTTCAGAGATCACATTACGACAATAATAGAATGGACAACAAAAGAATATCCTTTAAAGGTCATTCAGGAAGACGATTTCATAAAGCAAGAACTATGAGTAGAGTTAATATCAAGGGACTAAATGTGCAAGTTACACTAGGTGTCACCCTCGTGCGTAAGAAATTTAGTTATCCTTGGTAAATAAGGGTTACCTCAAGGCGAGTAATATGTTAGTGAAGATGTGAAATGACGCCAATGATTAGGAGGTAACTATGGAATAGTAAAGGAAGAATGCAGTAAAAAGGCAAAAGGAATGAGATTGCATTTATTCAGATCCTACAAACATGTTACTACTCCAAAACATTATGCAAGAACGTAATCGGGGAGAGGTACTAAGGGTTCCCGCACCAAATGTTGTTGATAAATAAGTGTGAATGAACACTTGATACATAAGGATCCAGTACGAGAGGTAAGTTTAGAAAAAGGAAATAACCCAAGAGAGATTACGTGAAATATAGATATGAGAATGGACCAACAAGTAGTTGGTAGTTGTTTCAAGAGTCTAGTTATGTCTAGACAAGAAGATACAAATAAATCAACAGATCTTGCAAGATAAACATAGTGATCCCCAACATAGGGAATTCAGTCTCACAGTTATGATGACATTGTGATCCTTATGAAATATTCAGATAGAAGTTGGGGTAGTTAAAGGTATCATATAAGTGTTACAAAAATAAAAGAATGTGCCACTGGGGAGACAATAGAATTTTTTAGTTTAGAAGCAACTCTACGAGCACAAGGGCGCGGAGGTAAGTAACTAAGGATAATTATTGGTGAGTAAGAACATCAAAAATTCCTTTGGGTATATGATGTAATAAGCTCGCAGTTTTGCAGGAGCCAGAGGGTCTCCCGTATGTATTACCACGAAAGATTAGCCGAGGAAATAAGGAAGAAGGCTTCAACCTAAGTATAGTTACCTAAAGAATAAGTGATCGTGTAACAACAATCTCACTACAACATCGTATGCACTCTATAAGAAAGTGGCACCTATTGTGAATAATGAATGGAAAGTAAAATCAAAATTAATATTTGAGATCATATGAGTTACAGGAAATTCCAGTATTCGTGGGCAATAAGATAAGCCAAGTATTCATGCAAAAAGTGGTAGAACAACCTGGAAAAGTAATTGCTTACATTTAAAGACAACTGAGAAGGCACGAAAGGAAATTTATGGTGCGAGCAATTTAAAGGAAGATTGCGAGAAGTATAAATAGATATGTGTAGGTAACAAGCTTAAGTATGGTATATCGACAAGGTTTTAGGTAGATAGGAGTAAGGATAATAAAAGGTGAATGAGAAGGTGACAAGAATAGGTAAGAGCTTGAAATTAAGCCCATCAAAACAAGAGAGCTGATGGTTTCCGTAAGTTATAGAAAGCTCAGTGTAGCCTGAATAAACTCAAAGGAGTTTAAAACTAGGAGCATTTAGAAGATATGTAATGTTTCCCCGGTAGTAGAATACCCCCCATAAGATGAATCATGTTGGGTTGATATGAAATAAGATTATTGAAGTATAGTATCATCCCTAGGTGGATCAGGAAAATCACTTCAAATGTTCCTTGATGAGTCATGAGCCCTAGTGACAATGTGTTATGTAAGAGGCTTCAAGTTTTCAGTGATAGATTATAGATCAACATTAAGGTGAATCAACAATAGATGGACAAAGTTTCAAAGTATGAGAGGAGATTAGGATGCCATTCTATAGATGAACAGTAATAAGGAAGAATTAAAGAACTTAGATTTATACATATAGGATAAGCAGCGAGAGAGTAACCTGGAGTTGGGTAGCCGACCTCATTAATAATAAACAGAAGTAAGAGTTATAATATATTATGACTTACCTAGATTTGGTAAAGCCATAAGCATACATAACCAAGGCTATGAAACAAGATATAACAATAGTCGTAAGTTCGACAAAGTACCGAGCGAAGAATGTTAGTACACCTATAGATGCCAAAAGGGACACCTTGTCATAGTTTTGTATATGTTCACAAAGTGAGGACTAAAGATTGGATAAAATTTTGGATAAAAGGAGAGAATAATCGCATAGGTGTGCATACAAAGACAGAGTCGTACATGCTGCATGATATAGGGTAGCAACAGTTACAAGATTGGAAGAATTCCAACCACAAGTCGTGCTGTGAGAAAGAGGCCTAAAGGGGGGAATGCCCTGGTGTTTGGATTTATTCATCAAACAATTGACTATATGGAAAGGACAGTATTAAAGTATTCGTAATAGCTATAGGTTATGACACTGATAAGCGCATCAGTCAACATTCGAGGACGAATGTTCCAAAGGGGGGATGACGTTGCACCCCATGTTTTCGTATGTAAGAGTACGTCGTAAGTCAATTGATGTAAGCTCAGAGATAAGATTATATTTGGAAGTATATAAAGTAAGTTAATCATGTTACTTTGTGGCTACAAATATTTAAGATCATGGATAACAAGTACCAAGAGGGTTGGAAGGCTTAGAAGCTAAACGAATTGAAGAAAATAAGTTTCGTCGAAAGTTCACAAGTTGGGAAAGTTATAACATATACTCTTGTGGTGAGAATAGGATTCTTAACATTATAAGGAGGTTAATTTTTGAGTTATTTTAGTCGTATTATAGTTGTTTGATACGTCAAGCGAGTCGTGGAACAAAAGTTGGGAAAGGTCATCACAAGTTACATTCATAAACGTGCTGAAACTTTGGTCAAATATAAAAGAGCTTTTATCTAATTATGATAAGAATTACGGGGTGATCCACATATAAAATTGAATACATACGAGTCTATTTTCCAATCCATTAAACCTTTTGTTGATACGCCATTGAATCAGATAGAAATTTGCATTTTCGTGAGACTGCGCAAGCAGCTCCCTATGGGACCCACTTAGGCGGATGAGACATCTTGATATATATATATATATATATATATATATATATATATATATATATATATATATATGTGTGTGTGTGTGTGTGTGTGTGTGTGTGTGTGTGTGTGACGCCTAAAGCCCATTTTAACTCATCATATTTTACTCTCTTCAGACCCTATACACTTAATAACTTTATCGCAAATTTCTCTCCTGATCCAAGACCCAAACCAAGGGAAAACAACACAAATCAAGTGTCAGGAATTCCGTGGCGCTAGTGAGTTTCTTGTTCTTCTTGTGGTTTCTGATTTTGGGTATGGTTCTAGCTCGTGTGGGGTGTTTTTAAAGTGGTTTAAGTTCCGTAAAATACTATCCCAAGGTTTACATATCAACCCTAGGTGATTTCAAGTCTTCCAAAGTGATTCTAGTGCCGAGAAACCCAAATTGATTGCTAGTTTCACTTCCTTGTTCTTGTGGATGCGTTGGAAAGATATTTCGTGGTTAAGTAAGATGAAATTAGAGTTGTTATATATGTTTAAAAGTAAGGAATCTCTTACTCTAAATTTATTTAAGCTTATCCAAGTTACGTCTAAGTCCTTGAAGCTAGAACTTGTGAGATATTGATTGAAAGGCTTGTTAGTAATGCTGGTTGATTATTGGACTGTTTGGGAGGTGTTCTTGCAGCATTTTATGGATGAAAAATTTATGGAATAACCTGAGTATATTGTGTTGTTATTATCAACATTTTCCTGAATATAAATAAGAGGGAAATGATTCAAAATATAATGTTATTAGACAAGAACCGAGCTTGCCGCTCGACGTGTTATTGTGATGTTCTTGTTCCATACAGCTACTGTTGTTTGGGTTGTTTGGTGACTTTTAGTAACTTATGGGATGTAGTAAAAATAGGGGAGGTGCTGTCCATTTTCTTGTAGAATACTGGTTTCATATATGAGAGTTACAACGCTTATATGATGACGAAGAAATCAGTTTACTCATTGTATACGTAGAAGATCATATTGAGCTTGACTGACAATTAGAGAGAAGATGGAAAAGGTATGCTAAGGCACTTTCTTCTTTATTTTTACATGATACAAAGTGAAATGACGTAAACGGTAAACTATTTCATAACGGATCTAGTCCTAGCAACTAAGTATGCCTATGTTGTTCTTTCCTTATAAAGTTATTCGATGCAAATACGTATGATACTTGAATCCTATTGAGGTTTATATTGATGGTATGGATGTACATAATGTTAATTGAATGTTCAACGACCTTTTGTCACTCTGAAAGGTTTATAATGAGATTCCATGAGTTTTGCATGCATTATATACATATATATGTATCTATTTTCTTCTACCGAGCCACACTACGGCCGGGTACGACATCTATTGTGAAACACTAATAAGTTGGGTTTTATTGATCTCCACATGGCCGGGTACGATTCTACTGAGCCTTATGATGGCCGATACATTTTTACAGAGTTATATTTGAGGTTATGTACTTTATTCCTACGGACGTCCCTTTTGCCTGGGGACGCTGTGTTTCATCCCCGCGGGTCCCGATAAACAGGTTGATAATCCTCATAGTAGGCTATCAACTCAGCAGAAGGTGTTGGTGCACTCCGTTTGCTCTGGAGTTGCCTATCTGGTTAGTATGCTTTGGATATATATTGATTAGTATCGCGGGGCCTTGTCCCGACCTTTATGATGTTTATTTACTCTTAGAGGCTTGTAGACAGATGTCATGTATATGGACATTTGTATGGACTTGTCGGCCTACGGTTTGGGCGTACAAATGATCATTTCGGCCTTATAGGCCAGTATGTCACATGCGTAAGTTCTTATATCGTGTTGGGTCGTCCTATGTCGAGTATTTCCTTATGTTTTTTCTAGTTGTCTCATGACGACCTTTTCATCTCATTTACCCATGATAGTATGATGAGAAAGACATGTTATGTTGGTACTCGGTTGAGTAAGGCATCGGGTTCCCATCATGGCCCTTCAATTTTGGTAGTGACACATGAGTCTTTATGGGTTCACAGACGCGAGCCATGGTCCGCAATTGCGAAGGTTCACAAATGCGAACCCTGTGTCACAAATGCGACATCTGTAGCTGGTACAAGGGGCAGGGAGACGGGATTTTTGAAAACATTCTCTCATTTTTGAACCCTAGACTCGGTAGGAGACGATTTGGAGAGGGTATTTTCACCTACATACTTGGGTAAGTGATTCTAATCTATTTCTAATCATATTCCATCAATATATCTTAGAGTTTAACATCAAAATCATATGAATCAAAGTTAAAATTTGTGAAACTTTGTCAAGTTTTTGAAAAATAAGAATTTGAGTTTTGAGGGTCGATTTGGACTCGTATTTTGAATCTAATCACATATATGAACTCGTGGGATCATGGGTAGTTGGAATCTACCATTGAACCCGGATTTTGACCGGGCAAGCCCCGAGTCGACTTTTGTTGACTTTTGGAAAAAGTATAAAAATATTAGCTTTATCTTTATCTATTGTAATTGATTTTCCTAGCATTGTTGGGTGATATTAAGCCGATTTTTGTTAGATTTGAGCCGTGTGGAGGAAAATTTTAAGGGAAAAGCTTTTTTTGAGGGTTGAATTGGCCTAGTTGAGGTAAGTATCTTGCCTAACTTTGTGTAGGGGGAAATACCCCTTAGTATTGATATTGATTGATTCATTTGTGATATGTGAAAGCCGTGTACGCAAGGTGACGAGTGGGTACACAGGTTGTACGTGGTATTTGACCAGTTTAGGCTACTTAGACTATTTCCATTCTTTAATTAAAAGGCCATATCATGTTCCAAATTCTCAAAGGCAATCTATTTTTCTTTGTGTTAGTCTATTCCCACATGCCCTAATCGATTTGTTTATCACTTGTTCTACATCCTACTTGATAAATTGCTCTCATGCTTTAGTTGAACTTGCTGCCCCTTTATTTGATACGTGTTATCTCCTTCATTTTTCATTATCATTACTTGAAGTCATTGTATGTGTTATTTCTTTCCTTGTTAATTATCATTATTTGAAGTAATTGTTACAGTTATCTCTTTCGTTGCTATTAATCTCATCTGAAGTCATGTTATTCCTTCCATTGTGAGTTAATTGTGTTTGGTTCGTAGTTACACGTTATCCTTCTTATTGTTGAGTTATTGGTGGTGAAGTTGTGAAAACCGTATCATTTTGAAGCGAATTCGATAATCATTAAGAGATCTTTCTTGTTGAGTATTTTACATTGTTATTGTTGATATTCTTGTACACATTGTGGTGGAGCCGTTGGCTATTATTGTGAAAACATTGATATTGTTGATTATTGGCAAATTGTGATATTTGGGCACTTGTGGTGTGAGTTGTTATTGTGATATGATATTGATACGCATGCGGCAGTATAAGGCTTTGGGTTAATGTGCATGAAGCAGTATAAGGTGGGACTTCTGTGCGTGGTGCTTGTAGGGGATCTGTGCGAATCCACACGACGTTGTAAGGTGGGATAAAGTGCGTGTAACTATTTGGGGAAAAAAAATTTCAAAGACTATTTTAAATGTAAGTCTCCCGCGGCAGCATAAGGAAGGATTGTGATTGAGATTGCGAATCATGATTACGAGATGGTACCTCGATTGTGATTCTTGATATATATACACGAGGCAATACCTCAGTGGTGATTTTTATTGTACATGAGGTGGTACCTCATTGTGATTCTTGTTGTTTTGTTCTTCCTTGTTTTTGCCAGTTATTTTCTGTATATGATCATTGTGGTTCTCCTTAACTAATTTCTTTATGTTTTTTATATGCTTATAATTCTAGTATTAGTTCATGATGTTAACTGTTTTGCATCAGCTATTTGTCCGCTTTTGATTATTTATCCTTATTATGTTTTCATACTATTTATTTATATCCTAGTAGGTGTCTTGACCTAGCTTCGTCACTACTCTACCGATGTTAGGCTTGATACTTATTGGGTACTGTTGTGGTGTATTCATACTACGCTTCTGCATATTTTTGTGCAAACCCAGGTACGTCTACTTGTGCCGGTCGTTAGAGGCCATTTGTTAGCTACTTTACGGAGACTTAAAGGTATGCTTGTTCGGTGTCTGCAGTCATCGGAGTCACCTTCCCTTATTCTTATTTAGTGTTATATTTTCTTAATAGTGATGTAGTAGTTATTCTAGTTTTTCTCTGTAGATCTTATGACTCAGTTCCACCGGTCTTGGGGGAGTATCTTGTTGTTGATTCTGTTTTCAGGAGTTTATGTCAGTTATTCAGCATTTTAGTATTTTGTTAATCATTTCCTTCAAGTTATTATTAACTGTTAGGCTTACCTAGTGGTAGAGACTAAATTCCATCTCGACATCCAATAGAGGAAAATTGGGGTTGTGACAGGCTTACTCCTACCTACTTATGCAGCCCAAACTCACATCACTAATTGGGATTGTGAGGCGGTCGATGCAATTATAAATGCCCAACGTGAGTCGGGGTCAATTCCACAGAGAGCTTTATGTGAGATTAGGTATATATCTAGTATAGTGTATGACGTGCCCAAGATTGCACTTCCACATATTCAGTTGTTTCTTTTCTATTTCTAGTTTGTATGTTGATGCTTATAAATGTAAAGCTAAGAGACAATATTTTTGGTTTTGTTGTTTTTCAGGTTATAAAAGATCTAGGGTTGCGACTTCCGCCTAGTTGGTTACCTAACAGATTTAGAGTGTAACGACCCAACCAGTCGTTTTGCGTTATCGAACCCCGTTCCCCTAAATGAAACTTCCCATAGCGGATTTTTAGGATTTATGACTTGCGGGGACTGGTGGTCCGGGATTCGGAGGTGTTTAGAGTGCTAGAGGAACAATTGGTTCCTTAAGGTTGGCCTTTAAGGCCAAGTTTGACTTCGGTCAACATTTGGGGTAAACGACCTCGGAATCGAGTTTTATCGGTTCCGGTAGCTTCGTGTGATGATTTTGCGCTTGGGCGTATGTTCGGAATGGGTTTCTGATGACCTGAGAGCATTTCGGTGCCCAATATTGAAATAAGAAGTTCCTTAAATTCCTATTTTGGTTATGTTAATTATGACTTGCCTGCAAAATTTGGTGTCATTCCGAGTTGTATAGGTCGGTTGGGCGTGTTGTTAGTGAAGTCTAGAAAACTTAAAGTTCCTAAGTTTGGTTCTTAGGGTTTGGAGGAAAGATTTTGAGTTTTAGAGTTGTTTTGGGTGTTTCGAAGGCTCGAGAGAGTCCGTATTATGATTTGGGACTCGTTGATATATTTGGACTAGGGCTCGGGTGGGCCCAGGTGCCTTTCGGGCACCTAACAGGGCTAAAAAACCAGCTAAAATAGCTGCTGGTGTACCTGTTCTGGTGTGACCGCAGGTGCGGTTGCCCATTCGCAGGTCGGGACCGCTCCTGCGGTCCCCAGCATCGCAGGTGCGACCCCCAATAGTCTGGCCAATTCTCGCAGGTGCGGACAAAGTTCTGCAGGAGCGGAGCCGCAGGTGCGGTCTCCACTCCGTAGGTGCAGGCCCAGGCTCCCCAGTCCATTTCCGCAGGTGCGAGCCTTTGCTCGTAGGTGCGAAAACATTGTCCAGACAGTGTGTTTTTATACACGGGTCTTAACATATTTTCTCATGTTCTTCTTCTTCTTCTTCCTTGGGGCGATTTCCACCATTGTTGAGGGGCTATCGACCTGGTCATTTAAGGTAAGTAAAATCTACTCTAATCTTAGCTTCATGCATGGATTTCTAGCATAATTAACTACCTAAATTAGTGAAAAATCAAGAATTGGGAGTAACCTAGAGCTTGTGATAATTTGAGAATTTTTCCGTGAATTTGCTATGAAATCAAGTAAGAATTGTATATTAATGATCCTTAGGCTTTGGGGGAGTGTTCCCTTCGAGAATTATTGGAATCCGAGCGTGCGGACCCGGGGTTGGATTTTGGGAATTTCTCAAGAATGTTGAATTATTGAAAAATTAGGATAATTTCCCTACTTTGAGCATGCATTGATGTCATTATACCGTATTTGGCTAGTTTCGAGTCCTCGGGTGTAGAGTTCGAAGATTCGGGCGCATCCTTGGTCCGAGGGGTAGATTCGACACAAGGTGAGTCTCCTTTCTAACCTTGTACGAGGGAATTGTCCCCTGTGTGATTTAAATGCTATATGTGATAATTTGTGGGGGGATACGTATGTACAAAGTGATGAGAGTCTGTACGTAGCGACTATTATTATTATGTCCGGGTAGTTAGGTCCACATCATGCCTTGTGTTTTACTTGATATGAACTATATGCGTGCTAAATTTACATTTCATGTTGCTTACATCCCTGATTTGAGAAAACTTGTAAGAAATTGATCATGGAAAGGTATTCTCTTTTAAAAAGGAATAATGTATGTGCATGTGACCACTTCGCAATTTGTATTCCGTGAGCGGAGTGTGATTTCCCCCACTCTTATGAGAGAAGCACTTTTGGGACGGGCCAATCAATCCTCGGCAGTGCGTAAAGAGATTGAGAGATGCACTTTTGCGACGGGCCGATCGATCCTCGGCAGTGCACAGAGAGATTGAGAGACACACTTTTGGTAAGGGCCGTTCGATCCTCGACAATGCGTAGAGAGGTTGAGAGATGCACTTTTGGGACGGGCCGATCGATCCTCAGCAGTGCATAGAGAGATTGAGAGGTGCACTTTTGGTACGGCCGTTCGATCCTCGGTAGTGCACGAGCATGACTATCTTATGACTCCAGCCGGTTGTCCTTACCCTGCATGCGTATGATTTATTTGTTATTAAATTTCATGC
The DNA here is from genome assembly GCA_005239505.1 of Nicotiana paniculata. Lineage (NCBI taxonomy): Eukaryota > Viridiplantae > Streptophyta > Magnoliopsida > Solanales > Solanaceae > Nicotiana > Nicotiana paniculata. The sequence goes on along the minus strand of ML332596.1, from coordinate 57,547 downwards.
AATTGATTTGACAGATCTTTGGGAACAAGTGAAGTGGTAATTGTTTTATTTATCCCCAGTATTCTTCCTGGATTTCAGTATCTTACATATATACTTATTGCTTCACTGTCCTTACATGCCTACCTTTTTTATTACATTCTGTTAAATTATACTGTTGGACCTTAGTGAGTGTCATGTCGGCCTCTCATCACTACCTCTTCGAGTTTAGGCGGGATACTCACTGGGTACATATATATTTATGTACTCATGCTGCCCTTCCGTACTTAATTATACAGATTTTGGGGCTGGTGTTTCTGGTTATCTGACTGGAGCTTGACATATATATTCTGGACCTGACTCCACGGTGAGCTGCCTCCCTTGGCGGTTCTCAGCTGTGCTATGGAGTTATGTTTTCTTTATTTCTGTCTACATCCTTTCAGACAGCAATACATTTTGTATCATCTTTTGTATATTCTACTAGTTCGCCTATTGACTTGTGACACTAGTTCCTGGCACGCACTTAGTAGATTCTTATTTTGGGACTGTATATATATTGGATCACGATCATTTTGGCTGTACGTATTTAAATTGGTAAATATTTCCGCTTTTATTTAAATTAACTAAGTTTAAAGTTTGAGAAATATGTGGGATTGGTATGTTAATAAGGAAAATCTCACTATTAATCAATTGTCGGCTTGCCTGACTCCGGTGTTGGGCGCCATCAGGACCCGTGTGGGATTTTGGGTCGTGACAACATGGTATCAGAGCACTAGGTTCACGTAAGTCTCACGAGTCACAGGCGAATCCAGTAGAGTCTTGCGGATCGGTACGGAGACATCTGCACTTATCTTCAGGAGGCTACAGGGTGTTAGGAAACCTCTATTTTGTTCTTATTCTATCGTGCAATCTATGATTTACTAAACTCATTCTTCTATTCTCTCACAGATGGTGAGGACGCGTGCATATGATGTTCCGGACCCCGGAAGGGCCGCTACCACGCGGTCCGAGACCGGGGATGGTCACCAGCCTATGGTAGGAGACGAGGGCGTCCTAGAGCTATGCCGATCCTGCCACCAGAGGACCCTATATTAGAGGAGCATGATGAGTTACCTCCAGCAGATCCTGCACCCGTAGACTTTATGACGGCGCTAGGCTTCCAGGCAGTCATGGGCCGTATGATGAGATTTATGGACACCATGTCCCAGGCTGGTTTATTTTGAGTAGATCCTGCCACTTTACAGGCGGGAGGGGGAGCCTAGACCCCTACTGCCCGAGCTGCAGGACCGACAACAGCATTACATCACACCCCGGGTACACTGCCTGTGGGTGGTACCCAGCTTGTAGCGGCAGCACCGGAGCCCAGACCAGCTGCGATGGCAACCAGCATAAGATGTTAGAAAGATGGACTCGCTTGCGCCCTCCAACTTGGGGGGTGAGCGAGGTGAGGATGCCCAGGACTTCATTGATAGGTGCAGGGATAGACTGCACAACATGGGGATCCTAACATCCCATGGAGTGGACTTCACTACATTCCAGTTAGAGGGCAGAGCTCGTAAGTGGTGGCAGTCTTATATTCTCAGCAGGCCAGCCGATTCTCCTACTATCACTTGGGAGAAGTTCACGCAGATGTTCTTGGATAGATATATTCCACCCTCTGAGAGGGAAGAGCTGCGGGGTCAGTTTGAGCGGTTAGAGCAGGGGCAGATGTCCGTGACAAATTATGAGGCTAGATTTTCAGAGCTGTCACGCCATGCTCATATGATATTGCCCACCGATGCTGATAGAGTTCGGAGGTTTGTACCAGGGTTGCATCCATGTATTAGATCCACCATGGCTCGAGAGGTGGATATGGGTACGCCTTATCAGCTCGTAGTGGAGATTGCTCGTGGGATCGAGGGTTATCGATCGAGGAGAAGGGAGCAGGGTCAGCAGGACAAGAGGGCTAGGTTCTCAGGGGATTTCAGAGGCGCCCCAATTAGGGGCAGGGGTCAGCATAGAAGTGGTTAGCCCAGCAGGCCTTTATATTCAGCACCTCCACCACCTCCCCAAGGTGTTCCAGTGAGGCCTTATTTCAGCGCCATGCCAGAGCGTTCCTACCGTCCTCCAGCCATTCAGAGTTCACACAGTGGTTATTCCAGTCATCCGAGATCCTCCGATCCTTATTTTAGTGCTATGCATGAGGGATCTCATCGCCCTCCGGCCCTTCAGGGATCTTCCTCGGGGCAGCAGATTGTACCACCTGGGCATTGTTGTGACTGTGTAGAGCCAGGTCATATGAGGAGGTAGTGTCCCCAGTATCGGGGCAAGGCCGTACATCAGCTATTAGTCGATGGGTCCGACACCAGCAGTCTGACCACCTAGAGGTGGAGGACATGTCGGCAGGGGTCGTCCTAGAGCTGGAGGCCAGTCAGGGGAAGGTCAGTCAACTCCTGTTCACTTTGGTGGAGCCCAGTCCTCTGGTACTCCAGCCAGATTCTATGTTATTCCAACCAGATCAGATGCAGTGGCCTAAGATGCCGTGATCACAGGTATTATCTCAGTATGTGGTAGAGAGGCTTCAGTATTGTTTGATCCAGGATCCACGTATTCATATGTTTCAGCCCTATTTGCTCCTTTTCTGTATGTCTCTCGTGAGTCTTTGAGATCTCCCATATATGTGTCCACTCCTGTGGGCGACTCTATAGTGGTAGACTGGGTGTATCGGTCTTGTGTGATCACCTTCTGTGGGTTCGAGACCAGAGCTGACCTTTTATTGCTCGACATGGTTGATTTTGAGGTTATTCTAGGCATGGATTGGCTATCTCATTATCATGTCATGCCTGATTGCCATGCCAAGACAGTTACTTTAGCCATGTCTGAGTCACCTAGGCTGGAGTGGAGGGGTTCTTCGGTTAGCGCAGCCAGTCGGGTTATTTCATTCTTGAAGGCTCGACATATGGTCGAGAAAGGTTGTCTAGCCTATTTTTCTTATGTGCGGGGCACCACCGCCGAGTCTCCGACGATTGATTCCATTCCAGTATTTCAAGAGTTTGCTGATGTATTTCCTTCGGATCTTCCGGGCATGCCTCCAGACCGTGATATTGACTTCTGCATTGGTTTAGCTCCAGACACCCAGCCTATGTCCATTCCTCTATATCGTATGGCTCCGAAAGAGTTGAAGGAGTGCTTGAGGAGTTGTTAGTTAAGGGGTTCATCAGACCGAGTGTATCGCCGTGGGGTGCGCCAGTTCTATTTGAGAAGAAGAAAGATGGGTCTATACGGATCTGTGTTGATTACTTCTAGTTGAACAACGTTACCATTAAGAAAAAGTATCCCTTGCCGCGCATCGATGATTTGTTTGACCAGTTGCAGGTTGCTCGTGTGTTTTCTAAGATTGATTTGCGATAAGGGTATCATCAGTTGAGGATTCGGGCTTCAGATGTTCCGATGACTGCTTTTCGTACGAGATATGGCCATTATGAGTTCCTAGTGATGTCCTTTGGCTTGACTAATGCCCCAACAACATTCATGGACTTGATGAATAGGGTGTTCGGGCTGTATATTGATTCCTTCGTCATTGTCTTCATTGATGACATTTTGATTTACTCACGTAGCCTGGGGGAGCACGAGCAACATTTGAGAGTTATGCTCCAGACTTTGCGAGAATAGAAGCTATATGCTAAGTTCTCCAAGTGTGAGTTTTTGTTGGATTCCGTGGCATTTTTGGGGCATGTGGTATCCGGAGAGGGTATCCAGGTTGATCATCAGAAGATCGAGGCAGTTTAGAGTTGGTCGCGTCCTACTTCAGCTACAGAGAACAGGAGCTTTTTGGGCCTAGCAGTTTATTATTGCCGATTTGTGGAGGGTTTCTATTCTATTACAGATCCATTGACTAGATTGACTGAGAAGAATGCCCCATTTCAGTGGTCTGACGAGTGTAGGCAAGCTTTCAGAAGCTCAAGACAACATTGACCTCAACGCTAGTTCTAGTATTGCCTTCCGATTCTGGGATGTACACGGTATATTGCGATGCTTCACGCGTTGGCTTGGGGTGGGTATTGATGCAGGAGGGCAGAGTTATTGCTTATGCTTCACGCCAACTGAAGGTTCATGAGAAAAATTACCCTGTGCACGATTTGGAGTTGGCGGCGATTGTTCATGCTATTAAGATTTGGAGGCACTATTTGTATGGAGTGTCCTGTGAGGTTTATATAGACCACCGTAGCTTGCAGCACTTGTTCAAGCAGAAGGATCTTAATTTGAGGCAGTGTAGATGGCTTGAGTTGTTGAAGGATTATGATATCACCATTCTTTATCACCCGGGAAAGGCAAATGTGGTGGCAGATGCTTTGAGCAGGAAGGATGAGAGTATGGGTAGCTTGGCTTATATTGCAGCAGAGGAGAGACCTCTAGCCTTGGACATTCAGTCCTTGTCCAATCGCCTAGTGAGGTTAGACCTTTCGGAGCCTCACCGAGTTTTAGCACATGTGGTGGCTCAGTCTTCGTTATTGGGAGAGATTAAGGACCGACAGTTCTATGATACGCGCTTAGCAGAGCTTGGGGAGACAGTGGTTCAGGGTAGGTCCAAGGAGGTTACTATTGGCGAGGATAGTGTTCTGAGACTTCAGGGCCGCTTATGTGTTCCTAATGTTGATGGCCTGAGGGAGAGGAATCTATAGGAGGCACACAGTTCTCGGTATTCTGTTCACCCTAGTTCTACAAAGATGTATCATGATTTGAAGCAGCATTACTGCTGGAGGCGAACGAAGAAGGACATTGTATGTGACTAGGTGCCTTAATTGCCAGCAGGTTAAGTATGAGCACTAGAGGTCAGGAGGCCTACCATAGCAGATGCCTATTCCTGAGTGGAAATGGGAGCACATTGCTATGGACTTCGTGGTTGGGTTGCCTCAGACTTTGTAGAAGGTTGACGCGGTTTGGGACTTGTGGATAGATTGACCAAATCAGCGCATTTCATTCCAGTGGCTACTACTTATACTTCTGAGAGGTTAGCCCAGATCTACATTTGGGAGATAGCCTGGTTGCATGGTGTGCCGGTGTCGGTTATATCAGATCGAGGTCCTCAGTTCACCTCGCACTTCTGGAGGACATTGCATAGTGAGATGGGCACCCAGATAGACCTCATCACATCATTTCACCCTCAGACCGATGGTCAGTCAGAGCGTACAGTACAGATATTGGAGGACATTCTGGGGGCATGTGTGATTGACTTCAGAGGTTAGTGGGACCAGTTCTTGCATTTGGCCGAGTTTGCTTACCATAATAGTTATCAGTCCAGTATTGAGATGGCACCATTTGAGGCTTTGTATGGTCGGCGATGTCGTTCTATTATCGGGTGGTTTGAGCCTGGCGAGGCTAAGTTATATGGCACCGACCTGGTGAGGGATGTCTTGGAGAAAGTGAAGTTGTTTCAAGAGAGGCTCCGTACAGCACAGTCCAGACAGAAGAGTTACACGAATCAGAGGGCGCATGATGTATCATTTATGGAGGGAGATAGGGTCCTGTTGAAAGTCTCGCCTATGAAGGTATTATGAAGTTTGGGAAGAAGGGCAAGATGAGCCCGAGGTTTATAGCTCCATTCGAGGTGTTGAGGCGACTTGGGGAGGTTGCTTATGAGCTGGCCTTGCCTCCCAGTTTATCAGGAGTTCACCCAAGTTTTCATGTATCCATGCTCCAGAGGTACCACGCTGACTTCTCTCACATGGTTGATTTCAGCACTATTCAGTTGGATGAGAGGTTGGGCTACGAGGAGGATCCAATTGCTATTATTGATACGCAGGACCGCCAATTAAGGTCCAAGAGAGTTTCTGCCGTAAAGGTCCAGTGGAAGGGCCAACAAGTTGAGAAAGCAACCTGGGAGTCCGAGGAGGACATGCGGAGTAGATATCCACACTTATTCAACACTTTAGGTAAGATTCTAGACCCGTTCGAGGATGAACGTTTGTTTAACAGGTGGAGAATATAACGACCCGACCAGTCATTTTGCGTTATCATACCCCGTTCCCCTAAATTAAACTTCCCATAGCGGATTTTTAGGATTTATGACTTGCGGGGACTGGTGGTCTGGGATTCGGAGGTGTTTAGAGTGCTATAGGAACAATTGGTTCCTTAAGGTTGGCCTTTAAGGCCAAGTTTGACTTCGGTCAACTTTTTGGGTAAACGACCTCGGAATCGAGTTTCGTTGGTTTCGGTAGCTTCGTGTGATGATTTTGGACCTAGGCGTATGTTCGAAATGGGTTTCCGATTAACCGAGGGCATTTTGGTGCCCAATATTGAAATAAGAAGTTCCTTAAGTTCCTATTTTGGTTTGGGACGTGTTTTTGTGTTATCGAGGTCCGAACAAAATTCCGAGATCTGGAATACTTCCGTTATGTTAATTATGACTTGCCTGCAAAATTTGGTGTCGTTCCGAGTTGTATAGGCCAGTTCAGCGCGTTGTTAGCGAAGTCTAGAAAACTTAAAGTTCCTAAGTTTGGTTCTTGGGGTTTGGAGGTGTGATTTTGAGTTTTAGAGTTGTTTCGGGTGTTCCGAAGGCTCGATCGAGTCCGTATTATGATTTGGGACTCGTTGGTATATTTGGACTAGGGCTCGGGTGGGCCCAGGTGCCTTCCGGGCACCTAACAGGGCAAAAAAATAGCTAAAATAGCTGTTGGTGCACCTGTTCTGGTGTGACCGTAGGTGCGGTTGCCCAGTCGCAAGTGCGGGACCGCTCCTGCGGTCCCCAACATCGTAGGTGCGACCCCCAGTGGTCTGGCCAACTCTCGCAGGTGCGGACAAAGTTCTGCAGGAGTGGAGTCGCAGGTGCGGTCTCCACTCCGCAGGTGCGGGCCCAGGCTCCCCAGTCCATTTCCGCAGGTGTGAATCATTCGTGCGACTCGGGTTCCCATATAAATTCCAATTCATGATTAGCAGGAGATTTCCAGATAATTTAGCAGGGAACATACTAACACTATGAGAATTTTAGAGATATATACTCCAATCATAACCCTTAGGCCTTTACATGTGAGATTCGAGGACATTAGGCTACTTAATACATATACAAGATCACAGATTCAACACATAAAGCATGCTTGTGAGTCCTAAACTACCCGACAAATCATAATAGTAGCTGCGCACAGACTCTCGTCACTTCGTGCGTACGCAGCCCCCGCAAATAAGGACAAAACCACCATTTATAATTACCTATGCGGACAATTCCCTATTACAAGGATAGAAATGAGACTCACCTTGTGCCGAATTCACTTCCCGAACCAAGAACGCACCCGAAACTCCGAACTCTACACCCGAGGACTCGAAACTAGCCAAAAGTTATACAAATTCATTAATTTATGCTCAAAGTATGAAAACTCTCCTACTCATTTAGTAAATTCACCATTCTTGAATAAATTCTAAAATCCGACCCCGAGCCCACATGCTCGGATTCCAATAATTCTCGAAGGAAACACTCACCCATAGACTAAGGATCAATATACGATTTTCACTCGATTTCAAAGCTAATTGACGGGTAAATGCTCAAATTGTCGAAGGCCCTAGGACACTACCCAATTCTTGATTTTCCACCAATTTTAGGTAGTTAATTTACTTACCTTAGATGACCAGATCGATAGCCCCTCATAATGGTGGAAATCTCCCCAAGGAAGAAGAAGAAAATGAGAAAATTTGTTTAGAACCCGTGTATAAAAAACACCGTCTAGACAGTGTTTTCGCACCTGCAGCTCGAGGACCGCACCTGCGAGCAAAAGCCCGCACCTACGGAAATTGACTGGGGAGCCTGGGCCCGCACCTGCGGAGTGGAGACCACTCCTGCGAAACTTTGTCCGCACCTGCGAGAACTGGCCAGACCTCTGGGGGTCGCACCTGCGATGCTAGGGACCGCAGGAGCAGTCCTGCACTTGCGACTGGGCAACCGCACCTGCGGTCACACCAGAACAGGTGCACCAGTAGCTATTTTAGCTGTTTTTTTGTCTCGTTAGGTGCCCAGGAGGCACCTGGGCCCACCCGAGCCCTAGTCCAAATATACCAACGAGTCCCAAATCATAATACGGACTCGCTCGAGCCTTCGGAACACCCAAAACAAAGCTAAAACTCAAAATCACACCTCCAAACCCCAAGAACCAAACTTAGGGACTTTAAGTTTTCTAGACTTTGCGCACAACGCGCCGAACCGACCTATACAACTCGGAATGACACCAAATTTTGTAGGCAAGTCATAATTAATAATATAGAACTATTCTCAGTCTCGAAATTCCATTCGGACCTCGATAACACAAAAATATGTCCCAAACCAAAATAGGAACTTAAGGAACTTCTTATTTCAATATTGGGCGCTGAAATGCCCCTCCGGTCATCAGAAACCCATTCCGAACATACGACCAGGTCCGAAATCATCACACGAAGCTACCGAAACCGACAAAATCTATTCCGAGGTCGTTTACCCAAAATGTTGACCAAAGTCAAACTTGGCCTAAAGGCCAACCTTAAGGAACCAACTGTTCCTATTGCACTCTAAACACCTTCGAATCCCGGACCACCAGTCCTCGCAAGTCATAAATCATAAATTACCGCTATGGGAAGTTTCATTTAGGGGAACGGGGTTCGATAACGCAAAATGACCGGTCGGTTCGTTACATTCACCACCTCTTAAATGAACATTCGTCCTCGAACGGGTCTATAATCATACCTGAAGTGCCGAATAAGTGTGGATATCTGCTCTGCATGTCCTCCTCGGACTCCAAGGTCGCCTCCTCACCTGGCTGGCCCTTCCACAGGACCTTTACGACATAAACTCTATTGGACCTCAACTAGTGATCCTACCTATCTATAATAGCAACTGGCTCCTCCTCGTAGCCCAACCTTCTCATCAAACTGAATAGTGCTGAAATCAACCACCTAGGGAAGTTAGCGTGGTACCTCCAGAGCATGGATTCATCAAAAACTGGATGAACTCCTGATAAACAGGGAGGCAAGGCCAGCTCATAAGCAACGTCCCCAATTCGCCTCCACACCTCGAATGGACCTATAAACCTCGGGCTCAGCTTTCCCTTCTTCCCAAACCTCATAATACCCTTCATAGGAGAAACTTTCAACAAGACCCTATCTCCCTCTATAAATGATACATCACGCGCCCTCTGATCCGCGTAACTCTTCTGTCTGGATTGTGCTGTACGGAGCCTCTCCTGAATCAACTTCACTTTCTCCAAGGTATCCCTCACCAGGTCGGTGCCATATAACTTAGCCTCGACAGGCTCAAACCACCCGATAGGAGAACGGCATCGCCGACCATACAAAGCCTCAAATGATGCCATCTCAATGCTGGACTAATAACTATTATTGTAAGCAAACTCGGCCAAAGGAAAAACATGGTGCCACTGACCTCCAAAGTCAATCACACATGCCCCGAGAATGTCCTCCAATATCTGAACTGTACGCTCCGACTGACCATCGGTCTGAGGGTGAAATGATGTGCTGAGGTCTATCTGGGTGCCCATCTCACTATGCAATGCTCTCCATAAGTGCGAGGTGAACTGAGGACCTCGATCTGATATAATGGACATCGGCACACCATGCAACCGGACTATCTCCCAAATGTAGATCTTGGCTAACCTCTCAGAAGTATAAGTAGTAGCCACCGGAATGAAATGTTCCGATTTGGTCAATCTATCCACAATGACCCAAACCGCGTCAACCCTCTGCAAAGTTCGAGGCAACCTAACCACGAAGTCCATAGTAATGCGCTCTCATTTCCACTCAGGAATGGGCATCTGCTGAAGTACGCCTCCTGACCTCTGGTGCTCATACTTAACCTGCTGGAATCACATACTCCACAATGTCCTTCTTCATTCGCCTCCACCAGTAATGCTACTTCAAATAACGATACATCTTCGTAGCATCAGGGTGAACAGAATACTGAGAACTGTGTGCCTTCTCTAGAATCCTCTCCCTCAGACCATCAACATTAGGAACAAATAAGCGGCTATGAAGTCTCAGAACACCATCCTCGCCAATAGTATCCTCCTTGGCCCTACCCTGAACCACTGTCTCCTGAAGCTCTGCTAAGCACGGATCATGGAACTGCGAGGCCTTAATATCCCCCAATAACGAAGACTGAGCGACCACATGTGCAAATACTCGACGAGGCTTTGAAAGGTATAATCTCACCAGGAGATTGTCCAAGGACTGAATGTCCAAGGCTAGAGGTCTCTCTTCTGCTGCAATATAAGCCAAGATACCCATACTCTCATCCTTCCTGCTCAAAGCATCTGCCACCACATTTGCCTTGCCGGGGTGATAAAGAATGGTGATATCATAATCCTTCAACAACTTAAGTCATCTGCGTTGCCTCAAATTAAGATCTTTCTACTTGAACAAGTGCTGCAAGCTACGGTGGTCTGTATAAACCTCATAGGACACTCCATACAAGTAGTGCCTCCAAATCTTAAGAGCACGAACAATCGCCGCCAACTCCAAAACATGCACAAGCTAATTCTTCTCATGAACCTTCAGCTGGCGCGAAGAATAAGCGATAACTCTCCCCTCCTGCATCAATACACACCCCAAGCCAATGCGCGAGGCATTGCAATATACTATATACATCCCAGAACTGGAAGGCAATACTAGAACTGGTGTTGAGGTCAATTCTGACTTGAGCTTATGAAAGCTCGCCTCACACTCGTCGGACCATCTGAACGGGGCATTCTTCTGAGTCAATCTAGTCAATGGAGCTAAAATAGAAGAGAACCCCTCCACAAATCGACGATAATAGCATGCTAGGCCCAAAAAGCTCCTGATCTCTGTAGCTGCAGTAGGACGCGACCAACTTTGAACTGCCTCGATTTTCTGAGGATCAACCTTGATTCCCTCTCCAGATACCACATGCCCTAAAAATGCCACGGAATCCAACCAGAGCTCACACTTGGAGAACTTAGCATATAGCTTCTGTTCTCGCAAAGTCTGAAGCATAACTTTCAAATGCTGCTCGTGCTCCCCCAGGTTACGTGAGTAAATCAAAACATCATCAATGAAGACAATGACAAAGGAATCAATATACGGGCTGAACACCCTATTCATCAAGTACATGAATGCTGCTGGGGCATTAGTCAAGCCAAAAGCCATCACCAGGAACTCATAATGGCCATACCTCATACGAAAAGCAGTCTTCGGAACATCTGAAGCCCGAATCCTCAACTGATGATACCCCGATCTCAAATCAATCTTAGAAAACACATGCGCACCCTGCAACTGGTCAAACAAATAATCGATGCACGGCAAGGGATACTTGTTCTTAATGGTAACCTTGTTCAACTGGAGGTAATCAATACACATCTGCATAGACCCATCCTTCTTCTTCACAAACAGAACTGGAGCACCCCACATCGATACACTCGGTCTGATGAACCCCTTAGCTAACAACTCCTCAAGCTTCTCCTTCAACTCTTTCGGAGCCATACGGTACGGAGGAATGGATATATGTTTGGTGTCTGGAGCCAAATCAATGAAAAAAATCAATAATACAATCCAGAGGCATGTCCGAAAGATCCGAAGGAAATACATCAGCAAACTTTTGAACAACTGGAACGGAATAAATCGCCGGAGACTCGGCGGTGGTGTCTCACACATAATCAAGATAGGCCAGTCAACCCTTCTCGACCATATGTCGAGCCCTCAAGAATGAAATCACCCGGCTGACTATACTAACTGAGGAACCTCTCCACTCCAGCCTAGGCGACTCTGGCATGGCTAATGTAACTGTCTTGGCATGGCAATCTAGCACATCATGATAAGGAGATAGCTAATCCATGCCTAAAATAATCTCGAAATCAACCATGGTGAGTAATAAGAGATCCGCTTGAGTCTCGAATCCGTAAAATGTGACCACACAGGACCAGTAAACCGATCTACTACAACAGAATCTCCCACATGAGTGGACACACATATAGGAGAACCCAAGGACTCATGAGGGACATCCAGGAAATGAGCAAATAAGAGCGAAACATAGGAATAAGTGGATCCTGGATCAAATAACAGTGATGCCTCTCTACCACAAACTATAATAATACCTGTGATCATGGCGTCTGAGGCCACTACATATGATCTAGCCTAAAAAGCATAGAATCTAGCTGGAGCACCGGAAGACTGAGCCCTGCCAGAATGAACAAGAGCTGGCTGACCTCCCCCTGACTGTCCTCCACCTCTAGGACGACCCCTACCGACCTGTCCCCCACCTTTAGGTGGCCGAACTGCGGGTTCTGGACTCATAGGCCGGTAACCCTGCTGCACTGCTTCTCCCCCAAACCTGGGACAAGTCCTCCTAATATGGCCGAGATCCCCGCACTCGTAACATCTCACTGGAGGCATGGCCTACTGCCCTGAAGTAGAACCCTGGATAACTGGGGGACGGTGAGAACCCTCTGGCATAGCACTGAAGTAAGGCCTCACTAGAGCACCACGAAGAGGTGGTTGTGGTGGTGCTGAATATGGGTGCCGGCTGGGCTGAACCACCCCTACCGAACTGACCTCTGCCCCTAGCTGGGGAACCTCTAAAATCCCCGGAATATCTAGCTCTCTTATCCGGCTGTACCTGCTCCCTAACCCTCGACCGATAACCCTCGACCCTACGAGCAATCTCTACTACTAGTTGATAAGGAGTCTCTATCTCCACCTCTCGGGCCATGCTGGTCCTAATGCCTGGATGCAACTCGGCTACAAATCTCCGCACTCTATCAGCATCGGAAGGTAGTATCATGAGTGCATGGCGAGATAACCCTGAAAATCTGGCCCCATAGTCTGTCACTAACATCTGCCCCTGCTCCAGCTGCTCAAACAGATACCGTAGCTCTTCCCTTTCAGAGGTTGGAATATATCTGTCTAGGAACATCTGAGTGAACTGCTCCCAAGTGATAGGAGGAGAACCTGCTGGCCTGCTAAGAATATAAGACTTCCACCATCTGCGAGCTCTGTTCTCTAACTGGAAAGTAGCGAAGTCCACTCCATGGGACTCCAATATCCTCATATTGTGTAGTCAGTCCCTACACCTATCAATGAAATCCTGGTCATCCTCGCCTCGCTCACCTCCGAAGGCCGGAGGATGCAATCGAGTCCATCTGTCCAATAACTTCTGGGGATCGCCGTCCACAACTGGTATGGACTCAGGTGCTGCTGCTACAAGCTGAACCCCACCCACGGGCAGTGTACCCGGGGTATGAGGAAGTGAGACTGTCTGGCCTGCGGCCAGGGCAGTAGGGGTCTGGGCTCCCCCTCCTTCCTGATATGTGACAAGATCCGCTGGAAATAAACTAGCCTGGGACATAGTATCCATGAATCTCAACATACAGCCCATGAACTCTTGGAAGCCTGGCGCCGTCATGAAGTCCACTGGAGCAGGACCCACTGGGGGTACCTCCCCCTGCTCCTCTATAGTAGGATCCGCTGGTGGTGCAACTGGAACAACTCTAGGATGCCCCCGTCTCCTACCTCGGGCCGATGCCCTTCCCCGGCCTCTACCAGATGTACACATCTTCACCATCTATGACAGAATAGAAGAATGAGTTAGTATGCCATCAATTTCATGATAGATCATGAATAAAGAGAGGTTTCCTAACACCCTATAGCCTCCCGAAGATAAATAAAGATGTCTCTGCATCGATCCGAGAGACTCTATTAGGTTTGCCCATGACTTGTGAGACCTACGTGAACCTAGTTCTCTGATACCATGTTGTCACGACCCAAAATCCGACAAAGTTCGTGATGGCGCCCAACACCGGAGTCAGGCAAGCAACCAATTATTTACTAGTGAGGTTACACTTATTTTCCATACCAACCCCACACTTACCAAGTTTGTAAAATTTGATCATTTAATTAAAAGCGGAAACATTAACAAATTTAAATAAATACAGCCGAAATGATCGTGATCCAACATATACAGTCCCAAAATAAGAGTCTATTATGTGCATGCCAGGAACTAGTGTCACAAGTCAATAGGCAATCTAGCAGAATATACAAAAGATGATACAGGTTGTACTACTGTCTGAAAGGATGTAGACAGAAATAAACAAAAGATAACTCCATAGCCCAGTTGAGGATCGCCAAGGGAGGCAGCTCACCGTGGATTCAGGTCCAGAATATATATATCAAGCTCCGGTCGGATAACCAGATGCATCAGCCTCAAAACATGTACAATTAAGTACAAAGGCGTAGTATGAGTACATAAACAGATATGTACCTAGTGAGTATCCCGCCTAACCTCGAAGAAATAGTGACGAGAGGTCGACGTGATACGTACTAGGGTCAGACAACGTGGAATGAGTACAGGCTAACCAGTAGTAGCAGTAATGAAAAGTAATAAAGAAATGAGCGTCAAATAACAATCACTAGTACCCTCGCGCCATCCTTTTTCCATGGCATACAAGTTATTTGTCCTTCTTTCTTTTCATGAAAAAAACAGTTGCAATTATAGGGCTTCTCACAAATTACCAAAACATATAACAGGCTATAAACATACGGTCTTTACGACGTGAAAAGTAAATGTGCACTATCGAGGGTCGAACGGCCCGAACCATAGATGCATCTATCTGCCCGAACATGCGACACGGTTAATATAATACCAAGTCCACCCCCGCTCGCGAATCGAACCTGCGACTCATGTTAATATAATATTAGGGCTACCCCGCTCGAGAATCATCCGTGTGACTCGAGTTCCCATATAAATTCCAATTCATGATTAGCAGGAGATTTCCAGATAATTTTGCAGGGAACATACTAACAGTGTGAGAATTTTAGAGATATCAACTTCAATCATAACCCTTAGGCCTTTACATGTGATATTCGAGGACATTAGGCTACTTAATTTATATACAAGATCACAGATTCAACACATAAAGCATGTTTGTGAGTCCTAAACTACCCGACAAATCATAATAGTAGCTGTGCACGGACTCTCGTCACTTCATGCGTACGCAGCCCCCGCAAATAAGGACAAAACCAACATTTATAATTACCTATACGGACAATTTCCTATTACAAGGATAGAAAGAAGACTCACCTCGTGTCGAATTCACTTCCCGGACCAAGAACGCGCCTGAATCTCTGAACTATACACCCGAGGACTCGAAACTAGCCAAAAGTTATACAAATTCATTAATGTATGCTCAAAGTATGGAAATTCTCCTACTCATTTAGTAAATTCACCATTCTTGAATAAATTCTAAAATTCGACCCCGGGCCCACATGCTCGGATTCCAATAATTCTCGAAGGAAACACTTACCCATAGCCTAAGGATCACAAATATACGATTTTCACTTGATTTCATAGCTAATCGACGGGTAAATTCTCAAATTATCGAAGGCCCTAGGCCACTACCCAATTCTTGATTTTCCACTAATTTTAGGTAGTTAATTTATCTTATAATCCATGCATGAAGCTAATATTAGAGTAGATTTTACTTACCTTAGATGACCAGGTCGATAGCCCCTCAACAATGGTGGAAATTGCCCCAAGGAAGAAGAAGAAAATGAGAAAATGTGTTTAAAACCCGTGTATAAAAACACACTGTCTGGACAGTGTTTTCGCACTTGCGGCTCGAGGACCGCACCTGTGGAGTGGAGACCGCACCTGCGACTCCGCTCCTACGAAACTTTTTCTGCACCTGCGAGAATTGGCCAGACCTCTGGGGGTCGCACCTGCGATGGTGGGAACTGCAGGAGTAGTCCCGCATCTGTGACTTGGAAACCGCACCTGCGTTACACCAGAACAGGTGTACCAGCAGCTATTTTAGCTGGTTTTTAGCCCCGTTAGGTGCCGAAGAGGCACCTGGGCCCACCCGATCCCTAGTCCAAATATACCAACGAATCCCAAATCATAATACGGACTCGCTCGAGCCTTCGGAACAACCAAAACAACGATAAAACTCAAAATCACACCTCCAAACCCCAAGAACCAAACTTAGGAACTTTAAGTTTTCTAGACTTCGCTCACAACGTGCCGAACTGACCTATACAACTCGGAATGACACCAAGTTTTGCAGGCAAGTCATAATTAATAATACAGAACTATTCCCAATCTCGAAATTCCGTTCGTACCTCGATAACACAAAAACACGTCCCAAACCAAAATAGGAACTTAAGGAACTTCTTATTTCAATATTGGGCGTCGAAATGCCCCCGGGTCATCAGAAACCCATTCCGAACATACGCCCAGGTCCGAAATCATCACATGAAGCTAATGAAACCGACGAAACTCGATTCCGAGGTCGTTTATCCAAAATGTTGACCTAAGTCAAACTTGGACTTAAAGGCCAACCTTAAGGAACCAATTGTTCCTATTGCACTCTAAACACCTCTGAATCCCGGACCACCAGTCCCCACAAGTCATAAAACATATCCGCTATGGGAAGTTTCATTTAGGGAACGTGGTCCGATAACGCAAAATGACTGGTCAGGTCGTTACAAGAATAGTATTTCACAACTTAGAAACTTTGCCTCAATATGAATCACACCCTTTATAGCTCAACACCAATTTCAACAACAAGATATTCCAACAATTTACAATTTCAAGTAAGGAACTGAATAGTTAAATAATGAATAAGGATAAATAATGAATAAGGATAAATAATGAATAAGGAATAGATGAAATGATAATTTCAACTAGGCATGTAAGGAAAATAACAAGTAAGAGGTAAGACAAGTAAGGCATGTGAAGATAGACTAAAGATGATGCATATAAATATTAGGGTAACTCAATTAAAGGCATGAAGGGAATTTACATAGCTAAAACCGGTAAATTGCTACATTTAGCCCGTGTACACACACGTCACCTTGTGTGCACAACCTCCACATATCACAACTAACACAAATGATACGTAACCTAAGGGGTAATCCTCCTACACCAAGTTAGGAAAGACACTTACCTCAAAACACGCTAACTCAATCCAGTAGTAAGTCTTTCCCTTGATTATCCAACTCCGAACAACTTGAATCTAGACAAAACAACTTCATACCATCAACATAAACTATAGGAAGCTATTCCGAAAGTCCACTCAAAAAGTCAACCTCGAGCCCGCACCGGAACCTGACCAAAATTACAAAATCCGAACACCTATTCAATAATGAGTCCAACCACACAAGAATTACTCAAATCTGACTTCAAATCGCCTTGCAAATCCTCTAAATTTAGTCTAAGAATTTTTCACAGTGTTTCCCCAAATTTCCAACTCAAATCACTAATTAAATGATAAAAGTAACAATGAATTCGTGTAATATAACCAAAATCAAGTTAGGATCCCTTACCCCGATGAATGTCTTGAAAAAACGCCAAGAACCGAGCTCTCTAGGTCCAAAAATGAATAATGAAATCAAACCCTCGAACTTAGCCCTTTTCTGCCCAGTGATTCCGCATATGCAGTCACTCAGTCGCACATATGATGCCGCAGCTGCAGAAAACCATCACAGGTGCGGTTCCCACTAATCTCAGAAGATTTCTCTTCCACGGACCAATTCGAGCATCTGTGCATCCACTCTTGCTGACACTTAGTGCATCTATGCATTCCTCGCTCCAGTGAGTCCGCTCCTACGGAACACTAACCGCACCTGGGGTCCCAGCTGGCCTAACCAGCCCTTGCTTCCGTGGCTCAAGGGTCGCTCTTGCGACACCGCACCTGCGACCCAAAATGCACAGGTGCGATTGCGCCAGTCACATCAAAGCTTCAGCAATCACACAAGTCAAAACTTGTTCCATATTCAATCTGAATCACTCGTGGACCCCGTCCGAATATACCAAAAAGTTCCAAAACGTATAACGGACTCACTCGAGGCCAAAACTCACATAACAATATTGATTCAACAAATTGCAACCCAATTCAATCCTATTGAAACTATAAACTTCCTACTTCCAAAACTAACACTGAATCATACTAAATCAACTCCGATTGACCTCAAATTTTGCACCCAAGTCATAAATGACATGACGTACCTATTCCAACACCCAGAATCAGAATCTGACCTCGATATCAATAAAGTCAATTCCTAGTCAAACTTCTCAACCTTCCGTACCTTTAACTTTCTAACTTTCACCAATTCAAGTCGAATCGACCTAAGGACC
The DNA here is from genome assembly GCA_005239505.1 of Nicotiana paniculata. NCBI lineage: Eukaryota > Viridiplantae > Streptophyta > Magnoliopsida > Solanales > Solanaceae > Nicotiana > Nicotiana paniculata. The sequence continues at coordinate 39,477 of ML332596.1, read as the reverse complement.
TCCAAATTAACATCTGAACACACTCCTAAGTCCAAAATCACCATATGGAGCTATTGGAATCGTCAAAACTCCATTATGGAGTCGGCTACACAAATGTCAAACCATGGTCAACTCTTCAACTTAAGCCTTTGACTTAGGGACTACGTGTCCCATTCCACTCCAACACCCGAAACCAAAACCAAACATCCCGATGAATCACATAAATATAATACAACAAAGAGGAGGCAATAAATAGGGGATGAGAGCTAAAATACTTAAAATGACCGGCTGGATTGTTACATCTTCCCCATCTTAAAACAAACATTCGTCCTCGAACGAAGAGATATACCTGATGTGATAAAAAGATGAGGATAATGTCTACGCATATCACGCTCGGTCTCCCTAGTCGCATCCTTGACTTGTTGACCTTTCCACTGAACCTTCACTGACGTAATGCTCTTCGACCTCAACTTTCAGACCTGCCTGTCCAAAAGAGCCACCGGCTCCTCAACATAAGACAAAGCCTTGTCCAACTAGACTAAGTTGAAATCCAACACATGAGACAGATGAAACATGGAACACTGGATGATCTGCAACTAGACTAGGTAGAAGTGCAAGCCTATAGGCCACCTCACCAATCCTCTCAAGAATCTCAAAAGGCTCAATATACCTAGGGCTTAACTTGCACTTCTTCTCGAATCTCATAACACCCATCATGGGCGAAACCCGGAGCAAGACTCACTCTCCAACCATGAACACAACATCACGAACCTTTTGATCTGTGTAACTCTTCTGTCTCGATTGGGGTGTACGAAACTGATCTTGAATCAATTTAACCTTTTCCAAATTATTGTAAACCAAGTCTGTAGCCAATAGCCTAGCCTCACCCAGATCAAACCAACCCACTGGAGACTGACACTACCTCTCACACAAGGCCTCATATAGAGCCATCTGAATGTTCGATTGGTTGTTGTTGTCGTAGGAAAACCCCACAAACAGCAAGAACTGATCCCGAGAACCCCGTATTCCAAAAAAAATGAACGAAGTATATCCTCCAATATCTGAATACTGCGCTCAGACTATCCACCCGTCTGAGGGTGGAATGATGTACTCAACTCAACCCGTGTGCCTTCACGTTGTACGACCCTCCAGAATTGTGATGTAAACTGCATACCCCAGTTAGAGAAGATGGATACTAGCATGCCATGAAGTCTGACAATCTCTGGAATATAGACCTGAGTCAGCTGCTCTGAATAATAAGTAGTCACCACTAGAATGAAATAAGCCCCATTGGTCAACCTATCCACAATCATCCATACTGCATCAAACTTCTTTTGAGTCCGGGGATCCTAACAAAACAATCCATGGTAACTCGCTCCCATTTCCACTCGAGAATCTCAAGCCTCTTAAGCAACCCACATGGTCATTGATGCTCATACTTCACCTGTTGACAATTTGGTCACCAAGCTACATAATCCACTATGTCTTTATTCAGCCTCCTCCACCAATAGTGCTACCTCAAGTCCTGATACATCTTAGCGGAACCTGGATGAATGGAGTACCGCAAACTGTGGGCCTCCTGAAGAATCAGCCCATGCAAGCCATCCACATTGGGCACACATATCCATCCCTACCTCCCCAACACACTATAATCCCTAATAGTAACCTTATTGGAATCGACGTGCTGAACTGTGTCCTTGAGAACAAGAAAATGGAGGTCTTCATACTGACATTCTCTGATACGATCATAAAGAGAAGACCGAGAAACCACATAAGGCAAAACTTGACTCAGCTTCGAAACATCCAATCTAACAAACTGGTTGGCCAAGGTCAGAACATCCAATGGTAATAGCCTCTCCGAAGCCGGTAGATATGCTAAACTACCGAAGTTCTCCCTCTTTCGACTCAAGGCATCGGTCACATATTGGCCTTCCCAGGATGATATAGAATATTGATATCATAGTCCTTAAGAAACTATAACCATCTCCGCTGCCGCAAGTTAAGATCCTTCTATTTGAACAAATTTTGTAGACTCTGGTGGTTGGTATAGACCTCACAAGGGACACCATACAAATAGTGTCGCCAAATCTTCAAGACATGAACAATAGCTGCTAACTCAAGGTCGTGGACAAGATAAGTCTTCTCTTGTACCTTCAACTGTCTAGATGCGTAGGCAATCACCCTATTGTCTTACATCAACACCGCGCAAAGGCCAACACGTGACACATCACAGTATTGAGTGTAAGACCCCAAATGCGCAGGCAACACCAACACTAAGGTTGTAGTCAAAGCAACCTTAATCTTTTGAAATCTCTCCTCAGACTCCTAGGTCCATCTGAAAAGGAGCACCTTTATTGGTCAATCTGGTCATGGGTGCAGCAATAGATGAGAAACCCTCTAATAAACGACTGTAATACACTGCCAACCCAAGAAAACTCCGGATCTCAGTAGCTGAAGACAGTCTCGGCCAGCTCTACACTACTGCAATATTCTTCGAATCTACCTTGATCCCCTCACTCGACACCACATGACCCAAAAATGCCATAAAGTCGAGCCAGAATTCACACTTTGAAAATTTTGCATACAACTTCTTTTTTCTCAAGGTTTGAAGCACGATCCTCAGGTGCTGCTCATGATCCTCTTGGCTCCAAGAGTACACAAAGATGTCATCAATAAACACAATGATGAATGAGTCAAGATAGGGTTGGAATACATTGTTCATCAAGTGCATGAATATTGCTGGGGAATTGATCAGCCCAAATGAAATAAAAAAGAACTCATAATGATCATATCGAGTCTTAAAGGTAGTCTTCGGAATATCTAGATCCCAAATCTTCAACTGATGATAATCCGACCGCAAATCAATCTTGGAGAACACCCTAGCACCCTGTAGCTTATAAAATAAGTCATCAATGTGTGGCAATAGATACGTTCTCTTCACTGTAACCTTGTTCAACTGACGATAATCAATACACATGCGCATAGAACCATTCTTCTTCATTACAAACAAGACCGGAGCACCCCAAGGCGACACACTACGCCGAATAAAGCCCTTATCAAACAACTCTTGCAACTGCTCCTTTAGCTTCTTCAACTCCGCTAGGGCCATACAATATTGTGGAATAGAAATGGGTTGATTACCCGTGCAGTAAGTCAATACCAAAATCGATATCCCTATCGGGTGTCATGCCTTGAAGATCCGCTGGAAATACATCTAGATAGTCCCTCACTAGCGGAACTGACTTCACGATAGGAGTATCAACACTAACATCCCTAACATAGGCTAGATATGCGTCACATACCTTACCAACCATCCATTGTTCCTTGAGGAAAGATACCACCCTGCTAGGAACATGATCCAAAGTATCACTCCACTCCAATCGCGGCAAACCTGGCATGGCCAACATAACCATCTTGGCATGACAATCGAGAATAACATGATAGGGCAAAAACCAGTCCATGCCCAAAATAACATCAAAATTTACCATATTGAGTAATAATAGGTCAACTATGGTCTCAAAACTACCAAGAACAACTAAACACGACCGATACACACAGTCAACAACAATGGAATCTCCCACAGGCTTGGGAGCATAAACAAGAGAACTCAAGGAATCACGAAATATACCTTAATACGGAGCAAAGTAAGGTGATACATATGAATAAGTGGAGCCTTGATCAAATAATACTTATGCATCTCTATCAAAAATAGGAGCAATACATGTGATGAATGAGTCTGACGCAACCCCCTCCATCCTAGCCGGAAGAGCATAACATCTAGCCTGGCTTCCCACCAAGGACAACCCCTACCCGCCTGAACTCCACCTCTAGCTGGTTGTGAAAGTGGAGTGGCAACTGGTTCAGTAACCATGGTCCGAGAAGTCTGAGGACCCGGTGGGAGACGTGGAGCCTGAGTAGTCTATGGAGGTATACCCCTCCTGAATCTGGGGCAGTCCCTTACCATATGGTGAGAATAACCACACTCAAAACAACCCATCAGAGGATATGGGTGCTAAAACTTGCTCAAGTCTACTCAGCTAGACTGAGTGCTGAAAACACCCGTGGAGGAGGTGCACTAGACACTAGCGGTGCATAGTGGGCAACCTATGACCTGGGAGTAGCCGGAATACCGCTGGAAGCTGGGAGTGCTGAATGAACAAGATGGATCATATAGCCTCTGTAATGATAGGCTGCAAATGGGGCACGTGCACCACTATATGTGCCAAAATCTTGAGGCCTCTTAGCCTCCCTCTCCTCTCTCTCCCGACCCCACATACCCTTCATTCTCCGAGTGATCTCCACCACCTACTGGTATGGGGTATCAGACTCCAACTCTCGAGCCATGCTGAATCTAATACCGTGGTTGAGACCCTCGATAAATTAATGGACTCGCTCTTTGATAGTGGAGATTAAGGCCGGTACATCTCTGGACAGCTTGCTAAACCTGACAGCATACTCTAATACGATCATAGCATCATGGCACAACTGATCAAACTCTACGCGCCATGGATCCCGAAGACTCTAAGGAACAAACTCTCTCATGAATATCTCTGAGAACTGAGCCCAGGTTAGTGAAGCTGCCCTAGTCGGGCTACCTAACTCATATGCTCGGCACCACTGATAAGCCGCTCCCTTAAGCTAGAACGTAATGAAAGCACCCCCACTCGTCTCCACAATACCCATAGTACAGAGAATACAGTGCAACTCCTCAAGAAAAACATGCGTATCCTCTGAAGATAAGCCACTAAAATTAGAGGGTGGTACTTCCGGTACCTCTCGAGCCTGAGCTGCTCCGTCTCAGATGTTGTTTCCCTAACATCAGGCTGAACTGGGACAATCGACTGCACTTGCATGACCTCTGGAACCTGATCGACCTCGACCAACTGCTCTGGGGTGCGGGTTGTGGGTTCTATACCTCTCCCCCAGACTGAGATATGGCCGGTGCAAGTGGACTCAACCCTGCTTGAGCTAGAGTACGAAACATGATCAAGAATTGGGCGAGAGTCTCCTGAAGTGCAGGGGAAGTAACAGGATCTCAGGTGCCTGCCCCCTAACTAGAGCTACTGGTGGATCCTCTATCGCAGCTCGGGAAGGTGCTATGGCTGCACCATGCGCCCATTCTTGGCCTCTGCCCTAGCTCTGGCCTCTTGCACCTCTAGCAAGGGTCACGGGTGTCTGATCATCAGATCCAATTGTGTGTGTCCTCACCATCAGTGAGAGAATAGAAAGGCAGAGATTTAGAATTTCAAAGTCAACAAATTCGAATGATAAGGAAATCAAAAAAGTGAACCTTTTCCTAACAGTTCCATAGCCTCCCGAAGATAAGTAGAGACGTCTTCGTACCAATCTGTGAGACTCTTCTAAACCTGCTTGTAAATTATAACATCTATGAACCTAGGGCTCTTTTAACGACCCGACCGAACATTTTGAACTCTAGCTCGTAGTTCGGTAGTGAGTATCTTCATTTCAGGTATTATGACTTGTAGGCATGTCGGAACTGAATTTCGGGAAGTTCGGAGTTGAATTGGAAATAAAGCTCTCATTTCGGAAGCCTTAAGTTGGAATAATTAACTAAGATTGGATTTTTGAGTAAACGACCTCAGAATCAGGATTTGAAGGTTCCATCAGGTTCGTATGATGATTTCGGATTTGGGCGTATGTTCGGAGCAGGTTTTGGATGACCCGGGAGCGTTTCGGCGCATATTGTTGAAGTTAGAATTTTAGAAGAAATTTCATAAGTCTGGGTTGAAGTGCATTTCAGTGTTATGTATGTTCGTTTGGGATCTGAGTCTAGGAGTAGTTCTGTATGGTGATTCTGGTGTTGGGAGCGCGATCAGAAGTGAATTTGGAGGTCCGTAGGTCATTTTGGAGTTATTTGGCTAAAGTTAGAAATTTGATTTTTTTTAAGAAGTCCGACCGGAAGCGGAAATTTTGATATCGGGTTCGGATCCCGATTCCGGAAGTCGTGGTAGGTCTGTAATGTTGAATGTGACTTGTGTGCAAAATTTGGGGTACTCAGACGTGATTTGATAAGTTTCGACATCGAATGTAGAAGTTGGAAATTTCAAAGTTTATAAAGATTTAATTGAATTGCGATCCATTATTTCGATGTTATTTGATGTGATTTGGGGCCTCGAGCAGGTCCGCATTATGTTTTGGAACTGGTTGGTGTGATTAGACGGGGTTCCGGGGGCCTAGGGTGGATTTCGATTGGTTAATGGACCGAATTTGGAATTTAAGAAAGGCTGAGGACTAATGTCATCTGGTGTGACCGCACTTGCAGGGCTTTGGCCGCAGGTGCGGAGCCGCAGAAGCGAAGGGGGATGGCTAAGCGCTGGGACTGCAGATGCGATTGGCTCGCCGCAGAAGCGAGATTGCACCTGCGGATTTTTAAGCGCAAAAGCGGGAATGGGCTAGTAGCCCTGGAACGTAGAAGTGGTGACGGTTCAGCACTTTCTAAACCGCAGAAGCGGTCAAGTGACCGAAGGTACGAAGGATCGCTGGGCAGTGAAGTGTTTTAATAGACGGGATTTGGCCATTTCTCTTCATTTTTTCTCTTGGTTGGGCGATTTTTGGAGAGCTTCAAGTGGGGATTTTTGTCATCTATGTCAAGGGAAGTTGTTTCGACTCATTTCAGGTTAAATAAAAGGTTTGTATATAGATTTGGTCATGGGAATTTGTAGAAATTCTGGGATTTGGGAGTAAACCTAGGAAATTGTATCTTTGCATTTGTTACCACGAATTTGGGCATGAAATTGAAAGAGGATTATATATTTGAGTTGTAAAGTTATGGGTTATCTTTATCTTCGAAAAATTTCGGAATCCGGTCACGTGGGCCCGGGGGTAATTTTGTCAACTTTCCGAGCGAGGTTGGAAATTTATATAAATTGAATTGTTGTAAATATTAGAGTATATTTTCATTGGTTTGCCCGTTATTTGGATAGTTTGTGGGCGTGGTGCATCAATTTGAGCCGCTGGAAGGGCATTGGAAGCCGATTATGAATCTTCGGAGCGCAGTAAGTCTCCTTTCTAATCTTGTAAGGGGGAATTTTCCCCATAGGTGAAATAATTAAATATGTGTTACAATTTGTGGGGGCTACGCACACACGAGGTGATGAGAGTCCATGCGTAGCTACTATTATGCTTATGTCCGGGTAGTCTAGGACCCACTAGCATGCTTCACTTGATGTACTTGTAATTTTGTTGATAAAATTAGATTGTTTAATATCATCAAATTAGTAAATGAATATTTAAGTAGGTTAAACTTCATTTTCTTAATCATCTAAAAAGAGAATTAATCCTTCCTTGGTTAAATATTTCCTGATGAATTTTAGATTTACTATTTGAATGTGTGTATATATATGTGTACCCGAGTCCCAGGTATGATTCACGAGCGGGGTAACTCTACTATTTATATGTGACCGCGTCACAGGATAGTTCGCGAGCGGGGTAATAGATGCATCTATGGTTCGAGTCGTTTGACCCTTCGGCAGTGCATATTTTATTATTGTTGGTTCGGGCCGTTCGACCCTCGGCATTGCTTGCGCATGATATTTGCTGCATACTTTCTGTGATTTTTAACTGTTTACTGGCATGGAATTATAAATTGTCAACTGAAATGACGAAGATTCTAAAGTCGTAAAATGTGAAAAGAAGTTGTTATTTCCTATCACTACTTGTTAATTACCTATGACATCCATGCTTAGTGTCACCCTTGATTTTTATTAGATTGACTTTTAGCAAGTGTCAAATTCGACCTCTCGTCACTACCTCTTCGAGGTTAGGCGGGATACTCACTGAGTACACGTTATTTTCGTACTTATACTACACTTGGTGTGCATTTTTATTGCACAGGTGCATGTATATCTAGTGGCCCCGCTTGACGCAGTGATATGGATGACCTAGAGACTTAGGAGAGCTATTTTCTCTCGAGACGACCCGCAGCCTACAGAGTCTTCCTCAGATGTATAGTACTGTATTTTTATTTCTTTGTCCAATTTGTACTCCGGACAAATATTGTATTACATGTACACTTCCTAGAAATTGCTCATGAACTCGTGACACCGGGTTCTGGGATGATTTTGGGATGTATTTGTTAAATTAAATTATTAAAGCATCACTATTTACTCAGTAAATTTTATTGACCATTATAAAATGAAATGAAATGTAACGATTCCAAAGTACTAAAATGTAAATTTTAAATTAACTATTTAGTGTTGGCTTGCCTGACGGTGGTATCCGGCGCCATCACGACCCTATTGAGTTTTGGGTCGTGACAACTCTGATACCAACTTGTCACGACCCCAATTTTCCTCCGTAGAATGTTGAGATTGTACCTAATCGCTAAGACTAGATAAGCCTATCATACCTGCGGAATATACTAAAATAATAATAAAACTCTCAATTGCCCAACAAAAATCATAAAAGAACGCAACTCAGTTCAAAATCTGGTGATAACAAGTCACAAATTCTACAAGATAGTGCTGAACATCCCTATACATCAGTGTCTAATAAAAGGGAAAGAAAATGAAATAGACTAGATAGAGGGTCACTCCAAGGCTTGCGAACATCGGCAGGTATACCTTGAAGTCTCTGAAGCTGAGCTCGTCTCACTGATGCTCAGATTGGTAGGAGGTGCTTGGATTTGCACAAAAATTATCCAGAAACGTAGCATGAATACACCATAATTGTGCCTAGTAGTTGTCAAGCCTAACCTCGGTAAAGTAGTGACGAGGTCAATTCAAGACCCTACTAGAATAAATAAGAAAATTGAACAAGTATATGGCAGTGTAATAATAATAATAATGAGAATGAAGCAATAGGTAAATATACCAATATTAGATATACTGAACTAAGGTGAATAATGCATCAGGAAAAAAAACAGTGAATGATATGCTAAGGAAAACAAAACAACCAAACACAAGGGAAGTAATAGAAAAGTATCAACAAGAATCACTACCGAGGTACTGCCTCATAGTCTCAGATCACAAAACAATTCACAATCTTTTGTTATATCACCGGGGGAACCTTGTATTTAGTTTTGAAAATTATTTTTTTCGAAATAGCTTCCCGCGTTTTAGACAACATTATCACACCACGTGGCTTCAAGTAGTTTTCCTACTAGCAACACGCGTATCAAGACCACCTTATCTCAAAGCATGTGTTTCAACCCCAAAACGTTATACCACAACATGCGTATCAATATCATAATATATAACAAATCGCACCTCAAGTGCCCAATATCACAACTCGCCAAAGAAGTCAACAACAATTGTTTTCCACAATAAATAGCTAATGGCTCAACCACAATATGCATGAAAGTCTCAACAATAACAACTGGAAATCAATAACTCAACAAAAATAGTATTTCACAACTTAAAAACTTTGCCTCAATGTGAATCACAACATTTATAGCTAAATACCAATTTCAATGACAAGATATTCCAAGAATTTACAACTTCGAGTAAGAAACTCAACAGTTAAATAATGAATAAAGAATAGAGGAAATGATGATTTCAACTACAAATGTACGGAAAATAACAAGTACGAGCTAAGACAAGTAAGGCATGTGAAGGTAGACTAAAGATGATGAATATAACATATTATGGTAACTCAATTAAAGGCATGGAGGGAATCTACATAGCTAAAACCATTCAATTGACACATTTAGCCCGTGTACACACTCGTCACCTTGCGTGCACGGATTTCACATATTACAATTAACACAAACAACACCAACCCTAAGGAAATTTCCCCACACAAAGTTAGGCAAGACACTTAACTCAAAACACGGTAACTCAATCCACTAGTAAGTCTTTCCCTTGATTATCCAACTCCGAAAGGCTCGAATCTAGCTAAAACAACTTCATATCATAAATATAAACTATCGGAAGCTATTCCGAACAATAAAGTTGCAATCTTCAAAGAGAGAAAAAAAGTCAACTCAAAAAGTCAATTCAAGGCCCGCACATGACCAAATTTATAAAATCCAAACACCCATTCAATAACGAGTCCAACTATACAAGAATTACTTAAAACCGACTTTAAATCGCCTTTCGAATCCCCATAATTTAGTTTAAGAAGTACTTACAGTTTTTCACCAAATTTCCAACTCAAATCACTAATTAAATGATGAAAATAACAATGAATTCGTGTAATATAATCAAAACCGAGTTAGAATCTATTACCCTGATGAATTTCTTGAAAACTCTTTAAAATTTCCAAGAACGAAGCTCTCTAGGTCCAAAAACGAATAGTAAAATCAAACCCTCAAATGAGCCCTTTTCTACCCTGTGATTCTGCATCTGCGGTCACTCGGCCGCACCTGCGACACCGCACCTGCAGAAAACCATCACAGGTTCAGTTCCCACTAGTGTTAGAAGACTCCGCTTCTGTAGACCAATTATCGAATCTACGCATCCGCTCCTGCGGACACTGGGTGTATCTGCGCTCTAGCACCTGGGAGGCTCTTTCGCTTCTGAGACCCCAAGGCTGGCTAGCCCATTTTGCTTTTGTGGTGCATTCCTCGCACCACCAAGTCCGCTCATGCAGAACACTGACCACACCTGCGGTCCCAGCTGGACTAACCAACCCTCGCTTCTGCGGCTCAAGGTCCGCTCCTGCGGCACCGCACTTGCGACCCAAAATGCACAGGTGCGATTGCACTAGTCACACTGAAGCTTAAGCAATCACACAAGTCAAAACTTGTTCCGAATTCAATCTGAATCACACCCGGGGCCGACAGGACCACGTATGAATATACCAACAAGTTCTAGAACACATAACGTACCCGCTCGAGGCCAAAAATCACATAAAACAACATTGATTCAGCGAATTGCAACCCAATTCATGCCTATTGAAACTATAAACTTCTGACTTCCAAAACTAACGCCAAATCATACCAAATCAACTCTGATTGACCTCAAATTTTACACACAAGTCATAAATGACATGACAGACCTATTCCAACTTTCAGAATCGGAATTTGACCCTAATATCAATAAAGTCAACTCCCGATCAAATTTTCAACCTTCCAAACCTTCAACTTTCTGACTTTCGCCAATTCAAGCTGAAACAACCTACGGACCTCCAAATCAACATCCGAATACGCTTTATGTCCATAATCACCATACAGAGCTATTGGAATCGTCAAAACTCCATTCCGGAGTCATCTACACAAAAGTCAAACTACGATCAACTCTTCAACTTAAGCCTTCGACCTAGGGACTATGTGTCTCATTTCACTCCGAAACTCACCTGAAATAAAAACCAAACATACTAGTGAATCACATAACCATAATACAACATAAAGAGGCAATAAGTAGGGGATCGGGGATAAAATACTCAAAATGATCGGTCGGGTCGTTACACTAACCCTCTTTCAACTTTATTTTTAAAATATATATTCTCCTTATTTCCTTTAAATCCACCTTTCTTCCTCATTTTCACCATTCTTCCTTATTTTTCACCTTTTTTTATTTTTCACATTCTTCTTCATTTATTTCACTTTTTTCTTCAATTCTTCATATTGGTTCCCTCTCGAAAAAAATTTCCCTCTCTTGTTTCCTCTTAAAAAATTTGTTTTCTTTCTATTTTTAGTCTTCATTCATGTCTTACACATATTGTTGAAAAAATACCCATTAAAATCCTCTTATTAAATCTAGCACCTTGTTGTAGAGAATAAAATTAAATCTCTTATACTTTATTTGTGTAATTTAGAATTAGAGAATGTAGGTGTCGGTTGATTAGTTGCTTATTCGAAAAAATTTTATCTTGTGTAATTTTATTTATGTAATATAAGATGATTTTTCATAAATGCAACATTATATGCCTTTTTTTTTGTTCTGATGCAAAGTGAATGTAAATAAGGACTTATTCAATTGGAGTCTAGCATAAAGTACAACCACAGATAAACAAAAAATTAACTCATTAAATTAGATATTATTTTAGTCAAAACTCCTAGAATTCATCAGTCATCCGAGAGTACTACATCATAAGTAAATTACGTAAAAATGTTAGTACAAACTATAAGTTATGTAATTAGACAGACGTAGCTCTAAAAATTCAATATGGGGTTTTAATATATAAGGGAATATTGTTTAGGGAGTTTGGGGAGCACTAAATAGCTTAAGTAGGTATCTGACAAAAAAATTATAGTTTATGGGAGTTTTAGGCAGAGTTAAATAGCCACGTATAGTGCCACATAACACTTTTTTAAATAATTAGGAGTGTTTACTAGACGCGCCTCTAAAAATGCAACGACGAATTTTTAATATGAAGGGAAATATAATTCAAAGGGGTTTTAAAGACGCCGAATAGTTTAAGTAGAAAACTGACAAAAATGTAATAGTTTAAGGGACTTTAGGGTATTAAATCTATTTTTTTTTTTTTGAATTACTTTGATTCCAGACTAACCAAATGACTAGTAACTAAAAATAATAAAATAAACGGAAGATAAAAAACCTTTAAAAATAATAATAATAGTATTTATCAAAAAAAGTTCTCTATCCCTGAGGTTTAATATTATTTGATTGTTGGCCGATCTCTTTAATATGCTATCCGTAAATATGAGGATGCGATAATTATTCGTTCGCTAAGTGAGTGTCGCAACAGGTAATATAGATAGCCAATTTTCATCTGAACAATCTGCTTTTTGGTCTAGTTCTGAGTATTCGAGTCGGACCCAAGCTCTAAAGTTAGCTGATTAATTGTAAGTGGAAGATGTATTTTCCATCTTCCCAGTTTTATTTCTCAATAAAGATAATAAGAGATTAATTAAGATAAAAATTATGGAGAAACTAAAAGGCAATAACATTTAAGACAACATTTAAGTGATTTATCATGATCTTCAATATATACAGATAATGGGGAGCTGAAATCGATACTCTCAATTAGGTCCCCAACATCTCAAGTACATGATATTTCTTAAAGACTCTTCAAATTATTTCAATTCCTGCTCCCTCTGCATTTTGTTTGACACAAGTTTCGAAGATTGTCCACCAAAAAGTCTCTTAGCTTGATAAGAATAAGGCCTCGTTAAATTAGCCTTGACATGTTGATGTAATAACCTCATAGTATAATTCCATCTGGAAAAACCTTGATCTTTTAATGACTCCATTGCTCCAATGCTTGTTGCCACTATCCAAGCTCTTCTTGATGAACTCATTTTGATGTTTCTTCTTCTTGAATCTTGAAAAGTTTGGTGTTTAATTTGATTGTAATTTTGGATGAAAATGAAGTGCTGGTGGCACTTTCTTATATAGTAGGATGAAAAGGAAATCCATAATAAATTATAATTTGGGAAACTAGGAAAAAAGGCAGTGAGAGGCAACTGTCCCCTGGTTTTCAATGACAAGTGGGGGTGTGTACATTAGACGTATAAAAAAGAATGGGCAGCAACAAGTTGTATATACTGGTCCTCAACTCTCTTTCTTTGTTTAAGGACACAACTATGGGATCAGGGGTGCACATGGTTTTCTCTTTGTCAATACGCCTGGGAACGGATCCTTATCCTAAGAATATTAAAGAGAAAAGGAACAATAAATAATCATATTCCGATATCCATACTAATTTGTTTAGGTGTTATGACCCGATAGGTCATATTATAATTTAAACCTAATTTTATGAATCGAAACCTTTAGCATTCATGTTTTAGCCTTTCTCGATTTGGGTGCACAGTCCGGACGTCTTTCCGCATTTGCGAGTTTTCCTACGCATTTCCGAAGGGACTCTGGGAAAGGGTAGTGATCACAAATGCGATCAATTAGTCGCATTTACGAAGATACAAAGGTCGTATTTGCGAACTTATTCTCGCATTTGTGAAGGCAACAGAAGTGTGAAGGGCTTCGCATTTACGAAACTCATGTCGCAAATGCGACATCTGCAGTTGTGTAAAAGTGACTTAGACGGGATTTTTCTCCCATTCTTCAAATTTTTAAATCCTAGAACCCTAGAGGCGATTTCTCAAAGACCAATTCATCCCCAAAACTTTGGTAAGTGATCGTAACCCATTTTCTTTCAATTTTCCATCACATTTCATGAATTTCCAACCTAAAATCTAGGATTTTCATTATAGAAATTGGGGGTTTGGGTAGAATTAGGATTTTTTGGGAAATTTGGATTTAGACCTCTATTGAGGTTGGATTCCAAAACTAATTACATAATCAGGCTTGGGGGTGAATGGATTTTTGTCCGAACCTCGAGTTTTGACCAAGCGGGCCCAGGGTCGATTTTTGACTTTTGCGGAAAAGTTTTAGGAAATCAAAATTTATGCATTGTAATTGATTCTTTTAGCAATATTTGATATTATTAAGTTAATTGTGTCTAGAAACGAGTGGTTTGGAGGTGGATACTAGAGTAAAAGTGGTAATTGAGCATTAAGTGGCATGTGGAGCGAGGTAAGTATTGTGCGTAACTTTGACTTGAGGGATTAGGAACCCTTGCCTTAATTGATGTATGAAAATCATGTGATCAGCGTATATGTGAGGTGACGAGTACTTATGCGCCATCAATTTATCTGTCTTGCCTTTTTCTTTCCCGTTCTTCTTATATTGTTTCTTTTCGTGCCTTAACTGTTACATGTTTTTCTTGTATTTGCATGCCAAATTGCTACTTGTTAGATATCGTTTCTCCTTGTTAAAAGTATTAGTTATCCCTAACTTCATTGTCTCCTATTACTTGCTTAAGCTGTTTTGTTGGTGCTTTAGTGATATTCTGGATTGGTCTCGCTGAGTAGTATTACTTGCGTAAGGTTTTATTAAGTACAAGCTTCACATATGCCTTGTTTTGAAGTTATTGTGAAGGGTTTTATGTTAAATTGTGAAAAATTCTGTACTTACTGAGTAACTGATACTGATATAGTGGGACCAGGTTGTGCGCTGCAACAGATGGAATAAGGATGATATATGGAGAATGAATAAGGGTGAATTGATATTGTACGGTGGGATCTGGTTGCATTTTGCAACAGGTGTAATAAGGGTGGAATATGGTGAGATAAGGATGAATTGTGATTGTGATTATTGTGATATGGTGGGTTCGGGTCGCACGCCACAACACTTTTATTTATATTATGTTGTTTATGTTATTAAGATAAAATAAGGGAGGATTATGTTAGGTACGGTGGGATCGGGTTGCGCGCCGCAACAATTTATATGTTTATATTTTTCTTTGACCGTGTTAGTTGTACGGTAGTTTTGAATTGTACTTAAGGATTGGTAATAGCTGAACACTAATGAAATAAGTTGGGTACTATATTCATTTCTTGCAAGTTACTATTCTACCTTATTCAGTCTTCTTTTTCTTCTTTTATTATTTATCATATGCAGATTATATTGTGAGTGTCCCACTTTAGCCTCGTCACTTGTCACGACCCAAAAATCCATAAGGTCGTGATGGCGCCAGACATCATCGTCAGGCAAGCCGATCATTTATTAATCGAAATAATTTTCGGTTTAAACATTTATGAAAAAAACATTTCTTTGCACTTTATTACCTATTAACTAAATAAAAATCTGTTAAGTAAAACAATGGTTTGAATACTACACTTTAACAAATATAACCCAACACTTCCCAAAACCCTGTGTCACAAGTACATGAGTAATTTCTAAGAATTTATACAAACATCACAAAGCTTGTCCGGAATACAAGTTGGACAAGGGAGTATAAACTGAAAGTAAATACAGTATGAGGGAGACTCCGTCAGCTGCGGATCGCCTCCGAATGATGCAGCTCGCCTAAGTCTCCGAATCCTCCACATTGCTATGAAAGTACCTGTGCAATAAAAATGCACAGCAAGTGTAGCAAGAGTACAAAAACAACGTGTACTCAGTAAGTCGACCATCTAACCTAAGAGAGGTAGTGACGAGAGGTCGCATTAGACACTCACTAAGGGCCAATAAATTAATTAGCAGTGTAAGATGAACACGATAGGCATGTAAGGTAGTAAAACAACATATATATGAGGCACTGAAATCCAAGTAAAGGCTGGAAATAAACAACCAGTTACCACCTTCTCATTATTTTTCCAAAATATCATAAATAAACAATTTCTTCTTTATTTTTCCCCAATTACTTTATCACTTCAAAATCACGAAGAAAAACATTCAACAATTTAGCATGCGCATACAGGATAAGGAAAATCGGCCTGAGCCATCATAATAATCAACTCTGTGCACTGCCAAGGATCGAACGGCCCGTACCAAAAGTGCACCTCTCAATAAAATACTCATGTCTATACACTGCCGAGGATCGAACGGTCCGTATCAAAAGTGCAACTCCAATATAATAATCCTCTTTGTGCACTGCCGAGGATCGAACGACCCGTCACATAAGTGCACCTCTCAATATAATAATCATGTCTATGCACTGTCGAGGATCGAACGGCTCGTACCAAAAGTACATTTTAATTCCGATGTGGCGTACGGCCCGCTCCCATTTGAATAGGGGAAATAACACTCCGCTCGCGGAATGTAAATTTGCGAAGCGGTCACATGCAGACATGCACAACAACAATCCACCCCGAATACGCCGGGAACACCAATACTCAAATAAATGACCGATTTCTCTTTTAAAAACCACAAATAGTATTTAAATCCCTTTTTTCGAAATTCACTTGCCGAGTTTATATAACGTTTAATAACACAACCTTATTCGTAAGTACAATTGCCCGCGAAGGAAATAAATTCTCTTTTTAGATGATTTAGAAATAAACTCTAATCTTCCTTAGTCATTAAATTACAGTTTTCGATTTTATTAGCAGTCTACTATCACAGACAAGATCACAGGTACAACAGGTAAAGCATTCTAGTGGGTCCTTGGCTACCCGGACATGGAATAATAGTAGCTACGCAAGGACTCCTGTCACCTCGTGTGTACGTATCCTCCGAAGACAATAGCACATACTTAATTAATTCACCTAGGGGGGAAATTCCCCCTCACAAAGTTAGAAAGGAGACTTACCTCACTCCGAGATTCCATAACCGGCCTCCAAGCCTTCCGATGACTCCAAACGGACGCACAACGCCCCAAAACTATCCAAACAACGACAACCCAATGAAAATATATTCTAATATTGGCAACAAATTCCAAATTATATGATTTCCCAACCCCGCTTAGTGAAATGACAAAATGCCCTCGGGCCCACGTGCCCGGAATCCGAAATTTCTTGAAGATGTATCCTACCCATAGCCTTACTAACTCAAATATTCATGCTCAATTCATGGGTAAAACTCCAAATTACCATTTTCTAGGTTTCTTTTAGATTTTCCAAATTTTTCCTCAATTTCCCCTACCAAATCTATGTAATAATCTTGTATTAAATTCAAAAACATGAAGAAATTACTTACCTTGCGATCCTTAACGAAATCCTCTCCTTGAAGCTCCTCCAAATCACCCATGGCATATGAAAATAGATGAAGAAATGACCAAATTCTCGCTTAAAAACAATTTGCACAGGCCCATATTCCGCACCTGCGACATCCTCAACGCACCTGCGACCTCCTTGGCTCCAGTCCAATTTCGCACATACGGCGCCCTTAGCCGCACCTGCGGCTCCGCAGGTGCGGAAATTCCATCGCACCTGCGGTCCCCAGCCTAGCCTGCCCACTCTCTCACCTACGGCCAAATCTTCGCAGGTGCGGATCACACCAGATGACAGCAAATCTTAACTTTCTTCAACTTCAAATATTGATCCGAACATAATGCGGACTTGCTCGAGGCCTCAAATCACATCAAACAACATCGAAACAAGGAATCGCACTCAAATCCCAACTTTATGAACTTAGGATTTTTCAACTTCTACATCCGATGCCGAAACCTATCAAATCACGTCCGATTGACCCCAAATTTGGCACACAAGTCATATTCGATATTATGGACCTGCTCCAACTTTCGAAATCGAATTCTGACCTCGATATCAAAACTTCCACTTCCTGTCAGATTTCTCAAAAACCTTCAAATTTCTATCTTTAGCCAAATGACTTCAAAATGACCTACGAACATCCAAATTCATTTCTGATCGCGCCCCCAACTCCAGAATCACCATACGAAGCTATTCCCAGACTCAAAATCTCAAACGAACATCAACAACATTGAAATGCACTCAAGCCCAAATTTATGAAATTCTTCTAAGATGCTAACTTCCATAATATACGCCGTCACGCTCCCGGGTTATCCAAAACCCGATTCGGACATACGCCCAGGTCCGAAATCATCATACGGACCTGCAGGAACCTTCAAATACTGACTCAGAGGTCATTTACTCAAAATTCCAATCTTAGTTGATTCTTCCAACTTAAGGCTTCTGAAATGAGAATTTTCTTTCCAAATCAACTCTAAACTTCCCGAAATTCAATTTCGACCACACCTACAAGTCATAAAACCTGAAACGAAGTTGCTCACAACTTTAAACTGTTGAACGACGCACTAGATCTCAAAACGACCGGTCGGGTCGTTACATCACTCCTTCGTCGAGGTTAGTCTCGGTACTTACCAGTACATGGGGTCGGTTGTACTGATACCGTACTCTGCACTTCCTGTGAAGATTTTGGAGCAGGTTGTGGATGATCGAGAGGTTGACTGTATACTTCACATCTAGGAGACCCAAGGTAGTCCTGTTGGCGTCCGCAGGCCCTGGCGTCCCATTCCATACCCCCATACTTACTATTTTTCCTTATTTCACAAACAATTGTATTTTCTTTCGGACAAATACTTGTAGTACAATCTTAGTATTTTCGTCAATTATGACTCCGGATTCTGGGTAGTAATAGTATGTAATTAAAGTTGTTATTTATATAGTTTCGCATTTATTTCAATTTATTATAACTCGTTTACTGGTAATCACCTAAATGTAAAGAATCTGCTAAATAACCTCTAACGCTGGCTTGCCTAGCAAGTGTTATGTTAGGCATCATCAGGATCTCGACAGTCGGGATTTAAGGTCGTGAAAAGTTGGTATCAAAGCACTAGGTTTCCTAGGTCTCACAATTCATGAATGAGCTTAGTAGAGTCTGGGGGATCGGTACGGAGACGTTTGTATGTGTCTCCCAGAGGCTATGAAGTTTAGGAACAAAATTTCACTTTTATTCATCTCTGTCGTGTGACTTTGTTTTCTCAATACTGATTGAACTCTCCTACTCTTATTCTCTCACAGATGGCGAGAGAGCGTACCGCCTCTTCAGCTGAGCAGCAGCCAGAGCCTTCAAAAGCAGCTCCTACGAGGGGCAAAGGTCGAGGCTGAGGCCGTGCCAGAGGACGAGGCAGGGGCAGGGCTCAGCCCAGAGCCCGAGCAGCAGCCCCATCAATGGAGCCTCAGGTAGAGTTCGACGAGAAGGTACTAGCTCAGACTATTCTTGTTGAGCCAGCTCAGGTCCCGAAAGGGTTCAATGCCACCCTAGTGCTTCAGGATGCTTTGGTCCGTTTGGTGGGACTTATGGAGAGTGTGGCCCAAACTGGCGCATTTCCCATAGCACCAGCCTTATCTCAGGCTGGAGGAGGAGACAAACTCTTGCTACTTACACTCAGGAGTTGATGGCTCCCTAGTATCAGACTCCAGCAGCTAATCCAGTTGAAGTAGTTCAGTCGGTTGTTGCGGTACAAACCGAAGATGGGTCAGATATGTCTTCTGAGGCTTTGTGGAGATTGGATAGGTTTACCAAGCTCTTCCTAGTCCATTATAATGGTGCTACTTCAGGGGATCCCCAGGAGTATATTGACAGCTCTTATGAGGTTCTTCGAAACATGGGTATATTGGAGACCAATGAGGTCGACTTTGATGCATTTCAAATGACTAGTTCCCCCAAGAAATGATGGAGAGACTATTTTTTGATGAGACCAGTTGGTTCGCCTGCTCCTGCCTGGGACCAGTTCTCTCAGCTTTTCCAAGAGAAGTTTCTTCCTATCACCTTAAGTGAGGAGCACCGCCGTCAGTTTGAGCGTCTCTAACAGGTCAGCATGATTGTTACTCAATATGAGACTTGTTTTGTGGATTTGACCTGCCATGCTCTTCTTATACTTCCTACCGAGACAGAGAGGGTGAGGAGGTTTATTGAGGGATTTTCTCAGCCTATTAGATTGCAGATGGCTAAGGAGACTGGGAGTGTGATTTCTTTTCAGGTCGTGCCAATGCCGCCAAGCGAGTCGAGATGGTTCTTGGACTGGGAGGTCAGGGGTCAAACAAGAAATCTCGTCATTTTGGTGGGTTTAGCGGTGCCTCGTGTGGAGGCAGGGGCATTTTTGGTAGAGTCCATCCTTCCAGGCCGTTTCATTCAGCTCTTCAGGCATCCCACAGTGCTTCAGGGAGTCGTGGTCCTTATGTGCCTCCTTCTGGGCAGTCAACCCACAATGCACCACTAGCTCCTATAAGTGCACCTCCTATTCAGAGTTATTACTGTGGTCATCCGACCCGTTCGGGTCAGTCTCAGTTTTCACAGCCACAGTATTAGGATTGATATTTCGAGTGTGGTGGTTATGGGCATATCAAGAGGACCTGTCCGAGATTATTGGGTATTCCACCACAGCATCAGAGTTCTTGTGACATGGTTCCGGCACCAGTTGCTGCACCGCCTTCTCAGCCATCCAGAGGCAGGGGTCAGGCAGCCAGAGGTAGGGGCCATACAGTTAGAGGTGAAGGTTAAGTCGTTAGAGGTAGAGGCCCGTCAGCTAGAGTTTGTCCTGGGGATATGGCTCAGAGTGGTGAGGCCCATCCCCAGTGTTATGCTTTTCCAGCCAGACCTGAGGCTAGTCATCCGATGTTATTATTACAGGTACTATTTCAGTTTACAGTAGAGACGCCCCAGTTCTATTTAATCCAGGGTCTACTTACTCCTATGTGTCATCTTATTTTGCTTCATATTTGGTTGTACCTCGTGATTCATTGAGTGCCCACGTATATGTGTCCACACCTGTGGGGGGATGTTATTATTGTAGATCATGTTTACCGTTCGTGTGTGGTCACTATTGGGAGTCTTGAGACTAGTGTAGATCTTCCACTCCTCGATATGGTTGATTTTGATGTTATATTGGGTATGGATTTGTTGTCACCCTATCACGCTATATTAGACTATCATGACAAGACAGTGACCTTAGCCTTGCCGGGGCTGCATCTATTAGAATGGAGGGGGACTCCTAGATATTCTACCAGCAGGGTTATCTCTTATATGAAGGCTCAGTGTATGGTCGAGAAGAGGTGTTTGGATTATTTGACTTATGTTCGTGATCTAGTGCGAAGGTTCCTTCTATGGATTCTGTGCCTGTTGTCCATGAGTTTCCAGAGGTATTTCATGCAGACCTGTCGAGGATGCCACCCGACAAGGATATTGATTTCTGTATTGATTTGGCCCCGGGCACTCAGCCCATTTCCATCCCGCCATACCAGATGGCCCCGCCAGAGTTGAAAGAATTGAAGGAACAGTTGCATGATTTTCTTGATAAGGGATTCATTAGACCTAGTGTCTTCCCCTGGGATGCACCGGTGTTATTTGTGAAGAAGAAAGATGGGTTTATGAGGATGTGTATAAATTATCTGCAGTTGAACAAAGTCACCATAAAGAACAAGCATCTGTTGCCAAGTATTGATGATTTATTTGATCAGCTTCAGGGTGCCAAGGTGTTTTCAAAGATTAATTTGAGATCTGGCTACCGTTAGTTGAGGATTAGGGCATCAGATGTCCCTAAGAAAACTTTTCGGACGCAGTATGGGCACTATCAGTTTCTGGTGATGTCCTTTGGGTTGACCAATGCCCTAGCAGCATTCATGGAGTTGATGAACCGAGTGTTCAAGCCTTATTTGGAATTATTTGTGATTGTGTTTATTAACGACATCTTGATATACTCCCGCAGTCAGCAGGAGCATGAGCAGCACTTGAGGATTGTGCTTCAAACTCTGAGAGGCAGTCAGTTGTATGCTAAATTTTCAAAGTGCGAGTTTTGGTTGGATTCAGTCACTTTCTTGGGCCACATTGTATCAGCAGAGGGCATTCAGGTAGATCCCAAAAAGATTGAGGCAGTTTAGAACTAGCCCAAACCCACTTCAGCTACGGAGATCAGGAGTTTCTTGGGTTTGGCGGCTATTACCGTCAATTTGTGGAGGGGTTTTCATCTATAGCAGCCTTGTTGACCAGGTTGACCTAGAAGGGTGCCCCATTTAGATGGTCGGACGAGTGTGAGTCGAGATTTCAAAAGCTCAAGACTGCTTTGACTACAACGTCGGTGTTGATGTTTCCCACAGGTTCAGGATCTTACACGATATATTGTGATAATTCCCGTGTTGGGCTTGGTGCAGTATTGATGCAGGAGGGCAGGGTGATTGCATATGCATTGCGGCAGTTGAAGGTTCATGAGAAGAATTACCTTGTCCGTAATTTAGAGTTGGCAGCCAATGTTCATGCGCTGAAGATTTGGAAACACTATCTTTACAGCATGTCGTGTGAGGTTTTCACTGATCATTGTAGACTTCAGTATTTGTTCAAGAAAAAAGATCTCAATTTGAGGAAGAGGAGGTGGTTGGAGCTATTGAAAGACTATGATATCACCATCTTGTACCATCCCGGAAAGGCCAATGTGGTGGTCGAGCATGGGTAGCCTTGCATTCATTCCAGTCGGTGAGAGGACGCTAGCATCAGATATTCAGACTTTGGCCAACCAGTTTGTGAGGTTGGATATTTCAGAGCCCAGCTGTGTTCTAGATTTCATAGTTTCTCGATATTCTTTGCTTGAGCGTATCAGAGATCGGCAGTATGACGACCCTTATTTGTTGGTCCTTAGGGACACAGTGCGGCATGGTGGTGCCAACCAGGTTATTGTTAGAGATGACAGTCTTGAGGATGCAGGGTCACTTTTGTGTGCCTAATATTGATGGGCTTCGTGAGTTGACTCTTGAAGAGGCCCATAGTTCCCGGTATTCTATTCACCCAGGCGCTGCAAAAATGTATCAGGACTTGCGGAAACATTATTGGTGGAGGAGTATGAAGAAGTATATAGTTGCTTATGTAGCTTGGTGCCTGAATTTTCAGCAGGTGCAATATGAGCATTAGAGACCCGGTGGTTTGCTTCAGCAGATAGAGATTCCTGAGTGGAAATGGGAGCATATCACTATGAATTTTTTTGTTGGACTCCAAGGGACTCAGAGGAAGTTCGATGTCGTTTGGGTCATTGTGGATAGGCTAACTAAGTCATCACACTTCATTCCTGTGGAAGTTACCTATTCTTCAGAGCGATTGGCAGAGATTTACATTCGTGAGATCGTCCGTCTTCACGTTGTGCCCGTGTCTATCATTTCTTATCGAAGTATGTAGTTCACCTTGCACTTCTGGAGGGTAGTACAACGGTTTCGGTCATCAGTTGGGTGGTTCGAGTTAGGGGAGGCTCGGTTGTTGGGTACTGATCTAGTACAGGGCCTTGGATAAGGTCAAGATTATATAGGATTGACTTTGCACAGTTTAGTCCAAGTAGAAGAGTTACACCGACTGTAGAGTTCGTGATGTTGCATTCATGGTCGGGGAGAGGGTGTTGCTTCGGGTATCACCCATGAAGGGTGTCATGAGGTTTGGGAAGAAGGGCAAGCTGAGCCCTAGGTATTATCGGACCTTTTGAGATTCGAGAGAGAGTGGGAGATGTGGCTTACAGGCTTGCGATGCCTCCGAGTTTATCAGTAGTTCATCCAGTGTTCCATGTGTCCATGCTCTGAAAGTATCACGGTGATCCGTCCCACGTGTTAGATTTCAGCTATGTCTAGTTGGACAAGGATTTGACTTATGAGGAGGAGTCAGTGGCTATTCAAGCCCGGCAGGTTCATCAGTTAAGATCAAAGAGTTACCCTTTAGTCCGGGTGTAGTGGAGAGGTCCGCCTATCGAGACAGCTACTTGGGAGTCAGAGTCGGACATGCAGAGTAGATATCCCTACCTATTCACCAGTTCAGGTACTTTTCTATGTCCGTTCGAGGACGAACAGTTATTTTAGAGGTGGAGAATGTGATGACCCAATATGTCATCTTATAATTTAAACCTATTTTTGTGAATCGAAACCTTTAGAAGTCATGTTTTAGCCTTTCTCGATTTACGTGCATAGTCCGTTCATATTTTTGAAAAGCTTTTATATTAAAAACTGATAAAAATAAGAGATTTTGCCTAAAAACTTTATTAGAGTTGACTTTGGTCAATATTTTTGGTAAACGGACTCGGATTCGCGTTTTGACGGTCCCAGTGGGTCCGTATCATGATCTGGGACTTGGGCGTATGCCCGGAATCAAAATCGAAAGTCCCTAGCCCGAAATATCAGACTATGTCAAAATTTAAAAGTTGAAAGCTTAATGAAATTGAAGTGGTTGACCAAAGTTTGGATTTTTGGATAACGAGTCTATATTTTGTTTCCGGAACCCAGTATAGATCCAATACCATAATTATGACCTGTCTGTAAAATTTGGTGCAAAACGGAATTGATTTGATGTGATTCAGACATCTGGTTGTGAAAATAGGAATTTCAAAGTGTTCTTGAAAATTTCATGGGATTTGGGATTAAATTCGTAGTTCTAGGTGTTATTTTGGCGATTTGATCGCACGAGCAAGTTTGTATGATGTTTTTAGACTTGTGTGCACTTTTGGTTTAGAGTCCCAACGGCTCGGGTGAGTTTCAGATAGGCTATAGAATGAAAATTGGGACTTAGAACATTGTTGGTACATTTGATCTGGTGCAGGCCTCTGATATCGCATTTGTGAGCTTTTCATCGCAAATGCGAAGAGGAGTTGGGCCAACAATTTTTGCATTTGCTAATTTTCCACCAGGCCTCTGATATCGCATTTGTGAGCTTTTCATCGCAAATGCAAAGAGGAGTTGGGCCAACAATTTTCTCATTTGCTAGTTTTCCCTCGCATTTGCGAAGGGAGTCTGGGAAGGGTAGTGATCGCAAATGCGATCAATTAGTCGCATTTGCGAAGATACAAAGGTCACATTTTCGAAGGAATCAGAAGTGTGAAGGGCTTCGCATTTGCGAAGCTCAGGTCGCAAATGTGACATCTGTAACTATGTAAAAGTGACTTAGACGGGATTTTTCTCCCATTCTTCACATTTTCAAATCCTAGAACGAAGGAGGGGATTTTTGCAAGACCAATTCATACCCAAAACTTTGGTAAGTGATCTTAACCCACTTTCTTTCAATTTTTCATCACATTTCATGAATTTCCAACCTAAAATCTAGGATTTTCATGGTAGAAATTGGGGGTTTGGATAAAATTAGAGATTTTTGAGAAATTGGGATTTAGACCTCAAATTGAGGTCGAATTTCAAAACTAATTACATAAGCGGGCTCGGGGGTGAATGGGTGAATGGTCCGAACCTCGAGTTTTGACTAAGCGGGCTCGGGGTCGATTTTTGACTTTTGGGGGAAAAGTTTGGGAAATCAATATTTATGCATTGTAATTGATTCCTTTAGCAATATTTAATGTTATTAAGTTAATTGTGGCTAGATACGAGTGGTTTGGAGGTGGATACTAGAGGAAAAGCGGCAATTGAGCATTGAGTGGCCTGTGGAGCGAGGTAAGTGTTATGCCTAACTTTGACTTGAGGGATTAGGAACCCTTGCCTTAATTGTTATATGAAAATCATATGAGCGGCGTATATTTGAGGTGACGAGTACTTATGCGCCGTCAATTTATCTATCTTGCATGTTTCTTTCCCGTTCTTCTTATATTGTTTCTTTTCCTGCCTTAACTGTTACATGTTTTTCTTGTATTTTCATGCCTAATTGCTACTTGTTAGATATTGTTTCTCCTTTTGAAAGTATTAGTTATCTCGTAGCTTCATTGTTTCCTATTACTTGCTTAAGCTGTTTTGTTGGTGCTTTAATGATATTCTGGATTGGTCTCGCTGAGTAGTTTTACATGTGTAAGGTTTCATTAAGTTCAAGCTTCATGTTTGCCTTGTTTTGAAGTTTAAGTATTGTGAAGAGTTTTGTGTTAAATTGTGAAAATTTCTGTACTTACTAAGTAATTGATACCGATATGGTGGGATCGAGTTGCCCGCCGCAACAGGTGGAATAAGGGTGATATATTGAGGAGCAATAAAGGTGAATTGATATTGTACGGTGGGATCGGGTTGCACGCCGCAACAGGTGTAATAAGGGTAGAATGTGTTGAGATAAGGGTGAATTATGATTGTGATTATTGTGATATGGTGGGATCGGGTTGCACGCCGCAACACTTTTATTTATATTTTGTTGTTTATGTTATTAAGAGGAAATAAGGGAGGATTATGTTAGGTACGGTGGGATTGGGTTGCGCGCTGCAACAATTTTGTATGTTTATGTTTTTCTTTGACTGTGTTAGTTGTAAGGTAGTTTTGAATTGTACTTACGGATTAGTAATAGCTAAACACTGATGAAATACGTTGGGTACTATATTCATTTCTTGCAAGTTACTATTCTACCTTATTCTCTTTTTTTTCCTGCTTTTATTATTTATCGTATGCAGATTATATTGTGAATGCCCCGCATTAGCCTCGTCACTCCTTCGTCGAGGTTAGGCTCGGCACTTACCAGTACATGGGATCGATTGTACTGATACTGCACTCTGCACTTCTTGTACAGATTTTGAAGCAGGTTGTGGCTGATCGAGAGGTTGGCTGTAGACTTCACAGCTAGGAGACCCAAGATAGTCCTGTTGGCATCCGCAAGCCCTGTATCCCCTTCCATACCCCCATACTTACTGTTTTTCCTTATTTCACAAATAGTTATTTTTTCTTTCGGACAAATACTTGTAGTTCAATCTTAGTATGTTCGTGAATTGTGACTCCGGATTCTGGGTAGTAATAGTATGTAATTAAAGTTGTTATTTATATAGTTTCGCGTTTATTTCGATTTATTATAGCTTGTTTACTGGTAATCACCTAAATGTAAAGAATCTGCTAAATAACCTCTAACGATTGCCTAGCAAGTGTTATGTTAGGCGTCATCACAATTCCGACGGTGGGGATTCCGGGTCGTGACATTAGGATTCTTTCCTTTTTATCCTGTTTCACAAATATTACTACATTTTTTCATACGTAAAAATTTAATTAAACTTTAATTCTCGTTTATTATTGGCATGCCGCATGACTTGTTATAGATCTTATTGAATACAAATAGAGTATATTTAGTTTTTAATCTAAATTTCATATTTTTTTCCCTTAAATTCTGTATCAGGATTATAGATTGTTAAAATATTTTTATAACACTATACTGCGTAACAACATTTTAATATAACACGCAAGCTTTTAGAAGGATTTTTTATTTTACAGCTTTCCAATTTATTAATTATAGGAGATACCACTTCATTAAAATTTGTAAGTTCTAACAAGAAACATGAAACATCAAAAACTCCTGTAAACTTGGAAAGAAGAAATTAAAAGACGAAGTTCGGAACGTTTTGGTATTGTGCCATTTTTTTCTACACTTTTCAACTTACATTCCTTCGGTCTATTCTGCTATATTTTCGTTATCATCATTGCTATACGGGGTCTAAACGTCAAGCACATATCACACTGACTGTGAGTCTGTGACACCTACATTGTATACGGTCAATACCGGGGACCATGATATCGAGGCCTCTATGGCATGCCAAGCCCGATCTCGAGAGGCTCGAAGTAGAGTCTGAAGTTCGACCTCGAAGTGCATATCTCGAGGAAGTATGTCGAAGGCCCATCATGGCCTACCTTGGAGCAGTCTATAATCAATGACCGTCATGGAAAGACGAGAATTTTCCAAGAACACGTGGATAGAGCTGATAAGGTCTGCAAAGATAGTACAAGCCCGTACAAGGCCGTTATACAGAGACCAATAGCATTTCTCTGTCATAATTAGACATGTACTATAGTGAGATTCACCCCTCCTATATAAAGGGGATCTCAATCATTCTTGTAGGACACAACTTTTACTGCAATAGAATATTCTCTGCTTTTTTCGTGCTCAACACTGCGCAGCTTTATTGCTCTTTATTTAGTGTTCTTCATTTATTATTCTTCATTTATTGCTATTATCCGACCTTGAGGTTCCCGATTCCAGTGAGCTCGAGGCCCCAGTCTTGTGACAACTTTGGTTTGCTTATCTCATTTTCCTTATTTACATTCATTACTTCTTGATTAGTAACTAGTATTAGAATAGATCACATGTTTTTAGAACCACAAATCAAATATAATTATTAATACCATTGTCAAGGTAAACATACATCTTGCTTCAAGTTAGTATAGCAAATCACCATTACAATAAGATATTATTGTGAAAGTTCAGGGCATTAAGTTGTTATACATTACATAGATCACAAAGCCAAAATAGCCGAGGACTGTAACAAAAAATCTAGAATTGAAATACACAGTTGAAGTTAAGGAGGTGCAATGCAAACTACTAATACTAATATATTGGTGTCACCAAATGATGTAGCTGTTTCTGAAGGCCTAAACTTTTTCTACAGTGTGGCGAGCGTGCACGTATATCGACTATTTTTATCAATATATACTAACAGAGAGGTATTGAATAACTCTATCCACCAAGACCTTCAAAACGCCTAACTAAAGATGTGTTACGTCAAAACCATCTGGTATCCGGAAAGTGTCAGCTGCACCCAACTTTCTCCTCTCTTCTGAGTCATCTTCAAAATCTTTTTCATGTTTGTTGTCTTTTTCTTCCTCCTGAAGGTGATTTGAAGTTGGCGCATTGATACTTCTGGATCGCCAATGTGGACTGGCAAGCATGTTCACTTGACCAAAATGGGATATTTCTATAACAACCGTGTCATCGTCCGCGGGAAGACGTTGCTTCCATGGTTCCCCATCCATCCTCATAAATGTATGCTCAGCAGCACCCTTCTGAAACTCAAACCGGATGCTGTTCGCCTACAGATATAAAATAGAGAACAACATAACAAATCCATGATAAAAAAGCAAAGAACATTAGCTTCTCTCTATTATGAGCACTTGTTAACCAAAGAACATAACAAAATGCACCAGAGAAACACATTGAATTGATCAAATGTATTTCCATCTGAAGAATTATTCTTGATCAAACAACCTGTGCAAGGCGTGTTCCGTGCCCTCCTGGAGTAAACAAAATAAGTCCATGCCAAGCATCTCGGAAACCAACAACCTCAAGCAGACCATCATCAACATATGGAGGAGTAAGGTCCCTCTATAAAGCAATACAGAAAATGTTTTACTAGACGAATATACAGC
Organism: Nicotiana paniculata; assembly: GCA_005239505.1. NCBI lineage: Eukaryota > Viridiplantae > Streptophyta > Magnoliopsida > Solanales > Solanaceae > Nicotiana > Nicotiana paniculata. Next base: position 10,310 of record ML332596.1, on the reverse strand, counting down.
CAACTTATCTTATTAACACACAGTATTCATACTAATAGATATAGCCAGAAGGTAAAGGGAAATATTGAAACTGACTTCATGCAGCTTCTTCTTGTTAGGTCTTCCCCAAGGATTAAGTCCTCCAGAAAAGCTGGGCAAATTAAGGCAGACAATAGACCTGATGCTGCACATATAACCACAAGAAACGCCTATTTGTGAAGGTTTCCAAAACTTGTGTCATCTATTCACCTATTGGAGATTTAAAAGTAAAATGCAAATGGTGCAGGTTATATTGCTACCTTCTAGGTATGTGGAGGTCTATCCATTCTCCTGGCCTTTTCATTATTTTGACATTTGCTAGCTGTGCAATGTTTCTGCCGAATAGCAGATTCAATCAGTGTTCAGTTTGAAATGGAAAAGGCACTGTTAGTCTGTTAAAACATCATCCTCTTCACATGCTAATGGAATACAGAACATAGATCGACAAACATATATGAATAAGTTATTTGCAGTAGGTGACAAAAGTGTTAAGATGCCAAGATCATAAATGTCCTGTTACATGACTATCTGACATCAAAGGCAAATACAAAAGCATGAGAATGATATTGAGGATTCATAATGAGATTAAAATGCTGATAATAATAACATAGACTATGATATTTTGAAAAGTCCATTTCCTGGCATTATGGCCATATAGTTCATTAAATATCTAAAATGTTTCATCGCTAGGTCATAAGTAAAAGTAAATTTCTTCCTTCTTCTAGCACATGCAAAAAGAAACCTCTTGGAACTAACTATCACTAAAATTAATTCCAAACCATAATGATGTTCATACTAGTAGGGGAGAAAGGTAATGGAATATGTTCAAACAAATAAAGAAAGACATGATACGACCAGCGATATATACAGGTTAACCTTGACTAGAAGACTAACCTTGAAGATGGATGCACGAAATAAGTGCAAAACCATCCTTGTTTACATACAAGCTTTCCATAAGCTGTCTAAACAAATCGTAAACAAAGAGAAAGGACTATCAGAGAAGATTTCAAATAAAAGTAATTGAACAAATAGAAAACAAAAGGACCACCAGTAAGAAGCATAGATGAAAAGATAAAACTGAACAAACATCCACACCGGGAGACCATTGGTGGCAGGGGTATCCATAATTATACAGCCATATTCGACATGTCAAGAGACTTTGTAAGTGACACCATGTTCCAAATGAAAGTAAGGAGAACCTGATTAACTAACTGGTGTCTGAACTTTTCTGGATGTAGCTTCCTCTCGCTGTGAAATGCATATGAAACTTGAGCATCCATTCCTGCAAGTTATGGAAAAATGAATAAAGTGAAAAGCTTCAAGAATACAACCCTAGACAATGCAAGAATTAAGTTCTTGATAAGATCATGACACAGATTCAAATATCCAGTGCTTCTAGGGAATGTAGACCTCTTATATCGCTTTCCATTAGATAGAGAAGGGTAAACCGATTTGTCTGGATTGTTTACTAAACAGGCAAATGTATACCACCCCATGGAATTCATTTAAGCTTCAAGTACAAAAGTGAAGTACTTGAATACTGCAATAAATAGTAAAAGATATATTTCAGAGGAGGGATTAAAACACTTACCGATGCTGAAGTAGTTCCAAAATCCTCCTCGATATATATGATGGCCTTCCTGAAAATAAGCTCAATGAAGCTTTATGTAAAGCAATGCATGATAAGAGGGAGACATATTTAAGCAAGTGAAAGCAGATTAACTTATTCATTTCCTCAGTGAGAGCATCAGATTCTCAAGCAAAATTTAGCAAGGTATAAGATCAACAAGTTTATTATTTAACCTAATCAATCAGATATAAGATGTATTCTAGCATCTAGAAAGGATGTTTAAGCTGGAACATCATTCTAGTTGTAAGATTTCATTTACTTAAGCACAAGAAGTAAATGACTTATAGACTAAACAGAAGAAAAAATGACTGAACAGTTTGATACCTTGTTCAAAGTATCAGCTCGAGACACATGGTGAAAAGCATGCAATGAATGTGGTAGCTCAATAGGTGCAAAAGGAACACAAGAACCTTCTTTTAGAGCCTTCATTCTCATAAGAATATGCCAGCTGAAACATAATAACCTTCATGTCAGACAAGTGAAGATTTTCAGGTTTTCTCAACGAAAAGGTGGTCCATGGTAAATGGATCATCCTTATGTCGAAAAACTTGTCCGTGCATTGTAGGGAGCTAGAATCCAGCCAGCCAATAGAGGTAGCAAAAGTTGCAGATTCATTTTATACACACTAATATGTCTCAAAAGGATAAGGCCTAATTTGCTTATTTAGATTTGAATATTCTCTTGCTAATATTCCTAAACGTTGACTTGCAAAGCACGCTCACTTCTAAAAAATGCAATAGTTCAGCATCACAATAAACAATTAAATGCTTAAAACCGTGTTTTTTTTCATGTAAGATAAAAGCATAATCTCGTCAACCATACTTTAAGAATCTAACCTAAATGATTAATTACTATCTGGACAGTTCAAAATAATTGAAAGTTGACTGCACTTTTACATCAAACCTTAATAGATCTATTCTTTCTTAGATTAAACTTGACTCTTGCATAATGGCTCAAATTTTCCTTCTCGTTTACTCCAAATTACAAATCTCAAGTGTAAGATGCAACTGGACTGGTTTAATGGTAGAGTTAGCAAAGGGATGCTCAAGTTAACTATGCAATGAAAGATGCACAAATTGTCGCGCTAAATAGCTTGAACATACCCTATATAGCATGCAACAGTCATTAGAAACAAGTTTTTGATTTTATTTTGTATGCATAAAATCATGGATTTTCCTTCAAGCAGCTACCAACTCAGTGTACTGACAGTCAATGTAGAAAAGGTAAATCCTTGACCCAAAGTATAAAATACTAAAGATAAACCTTCTTTGCTCACATATAATTAAGTAGAGTCATGATTTTAACAGCAACCACACTTCAGTTTAACAAAAGAAACTAAGTAATTAACTAGAATCAGGAGTTACTGAAATTAGATGTTTGCAAGTATATCATCCTCCGCTGATCCAACGGAAGAGTTATAAATTTTAAAAAAAAAAAAAAATCCATCCTGCTAACTATAATGTCTGCTAAGAGTTCTATTTATGTTGTGATATTTTAAATTCGAAAAACATAGGAAAGCTATCATCAGGTTTTCTTCACTCTTAAAGCTGCCAGTAGAAAGCCATAGGCCTTATTCAAATTAATGCAGTATGAGGAAGTATTGAACACTATATGTGGTGAAGCTTAATTGATAGATTACAATGGAAGTCGAAGCGATTATTTACAGCAATAACTGAGGTATGCTAACATCAGGGGAAAGGGAAACACTTAGACATGCAGCAAAACCTCAGCACTCAACATTACCTGTCAACTTTCATTTCTTTTCCACTTTTCACCTGACTCAGGAATGACTTCACTGATTGGCAGTTAGTACCAGGATTCTTTTTCCCCTGCAATTATTAGACAGATTCTCAAGCAGATGTAACGCTAATTGATAGAATACCTACAAGAGTAGTCTATAAAAGGAATGTGACTAACATAGACATAAACATATCAAGGATTTGAAGGTTGTTCCATCAGAAAATGTGAGTGTCTTACCCAGCCAAAGGCAAAAGGTAGATTGTTTCCAGTACCTAATGGTACAGTTGCAATTGGAGGTGGATGAGCCAATTTAAGATCTGAAACAACACCAAGAATCCACCCTGCTGTTCCATCACCACCTGCTACCTGTGTGTGACTAAATATACTTGAGATATATCAAACAAAGTAATACACACTTGAATTATTTACCAAACTCACAATGACTCTCAATCTCCTTTCCATTTCATGTGACAAGCTATCTCCAGTTTGCTTATGCTTTTCTAAATTGGAGTAAAATTGGTGTAGAACCTTGTCAGGTGCCTTTTCACTCAAATCAAACACCTGAAAACAGTCATTCTTCATTTATATACAAGCTGTTCAATTAAATACTAGTGTAGTATCATATATAACAGAGGTTTACCTGGTTTTTATTAAGAAGAGTACGGTATGTCAAAAGAAGCTGTCCTCCAAGTTGACCACCACTTTTCGAGTTGATGAATACAAGTACAGGACAAGAAGCTATGTCATAGTCATCATTCTGTATTTTTCTTTGTGGTACAAGTATATAATCAGGAATGTAATAATCCTTCAAAAAGCCCTCAGCTTCACCAGATGTTTTATGACTGCAAACAAGGGATAAAGAATTCAACTGTACATAAAGTAAAAATAGCACGGACTAGCTAGTTTTTGGACTGGTCATTCAAAAATAGTCAGTATTTATCAAGTCATTGAAAAATAGCCATTATGTTGATGCAACAGAGACCGATCCAGCATAATATACTAGAGTTCGGTGTACCTGTGTATGAACTTCCAGCATATTATGCTGGAACTCCAATACGCTGTAAATTACACCATAATATACTGGAGATTCGAGCACCTGTGTATGAACTTCCAGCATATTATACTGGAGTATTTTTCGGATTTTGAACAGTGTTTTCGTTCAGATTTATCTTTACATGAAAAGTAGCTAAATTTCGATTACTTTTGAAACTGTGGCTATTTTTGAATGACCACTTGTAAATGTGACTATTTTTGAATTTCTCCCGTACGTAAATTGTCCTAAAGACCAGGAAACAATAACAATTTCTACAAACTACATAAACGCAAACGAAGACAGTGCAGAATAGTGGAAATGGTTACATTTCTATAGCCAATTTAAGTTTAAGGAGTTCATCCTTTTTTCCTAACTTTTCTGCTTTTTTTAATCTAATTTATTTAAATTCTAGGAAATTATATCTGCTTCTTGAGTTTTTTGCACAGAAATTTGTGTTAATTCAGCTAAGTACGGATTACTATAGGAAAAAATTGTACTAACATATTTGATCTTCTTATTTTGTTAGGAATTATATACTGTCTTAGAAGTCCAGTTCTTAAGCTAAAGTCATACTCAACCAATCCAAAATTATATGATAAATCTTTTCATATGGAATGCCATGATTTACACAAATAGCCACTTTTCTGGCCTTTTAATTAGAAATTGACCACCTTTCGGAATTAGACCAATGGTCTGAAGTTCAACTGTGATCACCAGGTCTAAAGTTCAAAATTCAAAACTGATAAGTAAGGTTCAAGTCTAAATTTGAAAAGGCGGTCAACTTCTAAGTACAAGGCTGGCCACAAAAGTGGTCATTTGGTGTAAATAACACAAAAAAGTCTCATGCACACGTACTAATATAATTATTACATAAAGCTTTTTTTTTTTCAATTTTATGTGGTAAAAGGAATTGTGTATATGTATGATTATGATCAAAATTAAAATTGATGCTGATCAAAAACAGCCAATGTCAATTACATCCCCTCCTCAGCTCCCAAATGTTTTTTCGATTTACTATATTAATATGAAAAAGTTTAAACTTCTAAATTTTATTCTGAATATTTGACAGTAATAAAAGAAAAAAAATATTCCATTTCTCTTAACTCTGAAGATTGATCAAATTAATTAACAGTACCCAATAAGCAAAAATTGACAAGATGGATATAGATCATACTAAACGTACACATGCAATGGTAAATAAATTAATTAATTAGAGAGCATATATATATATATATATATGTACCTTTTGTGGAAGGAATTGTGAAGTGATAAGTTTGCAATATTCTTGACCATAGTTACGATCCTGTACCTGCTAATTTAGCAATATAAAATTATATATATGTTTCAGAAACTCCAGAAGAAGTTCTCAAATAGTGTATAGAAAAAGCAACAAAGGAAGACGTAGAAACAGAGATAGAAGAAGATGCTTTACTTGGCCAGAAAAACAAATATGTTACACTCAAAAATTTTGAAAATGGAAAACCAAAGTTACTGAAAACATGAAAAGCTCATACAGTTAAGAATGAAGAAGTAATCTCCAAATTAAGGAAGACTTGAATGATCGTAATTCATCTGATGATATATATATATATATATATATATAGGTAAAAGTAGAACAAGTTTGAACAAAAAAAAATATAAAGTGGATTATTAGGTGAAGAAGTGATCAGCACATGATGTACTTCTATTGTCTATGGTAAACTTAAATAGAGAGGGACGGAAGTGAAAAAATGCATCCTATTTTAGAGGTCGAGCCATAATTTGAAATTTATGAGTTTTGTATTCTAATTTTTTTAAGTTACTAGGTTCTAAAATTAATAATTTGTGCATAATTTAATAATTTTTTAAAGCAAATACAGAGTTTTGACAAAAGTTACTAATTCAGCTAAACCCGTATCCAAAGGTCCAGCTCCACCCATGTAGTATTTACGTCAATTAAACCTGTTAAAACATTTACTTTTTAAGAAATAAGTGGATATTTCTTGTAACCCCTTAAACTTCTGGATGAAATAAGATATAGAATTAATGTAACATGATATTAGGATAATCGGAACTTCTAAATTCAAATCTCATAACCATCAATTATCAAAAAGAAGTATTTGGTGTCTGACAAAAATATTAATCACCTTGTGAAGAGACGTGTTAAAACATAATAAAATAAAAGTGTATTCGGTCAAAACGGGTCTACACTTCTCGTGACTAATCGAGATTGTATCATGATAGGTCACAGTTCGGCCTCGTATTATATCGAGCCTCAATATGGAATCAGATTGCTGAACTTTTAATTCGAGGACCAATTAAGGACAATGATCAACAAAAGATTGAGACCGAGCGGAACAGAGATCGAGTAAGATCGAAGGGGGTTTACCCAGTCAAGTAATGATAAGCCGAAACATTCGTGATCGGGTGGGGATCACAGCGGGAATCTCCGCACGAATCAAGACAAGGCCGGTTAATTAGCCAATCATGGGTTTTCTTACTTTATTTAGAATTGTACCATAAGTAAAACTCCTCTACTATATAAAAGGGGCTTTAATCATTTGTAAATCATCATATCCACACTATTCAAAGCAACATACTACATTTTCTCTTAAGCTTTCAATACTTTGTTGCTCAGTTCATATTTTTCAATAGCATACTCGTTTGGTTCGAGGGCGACCTAGCTCGAAGGTCAAGGCTGCACATCATATTTGGTTTGCTATATTTTTATTTACAGTCAATTTCTAATATCAATTTAAACATTCTCTCAGTTTTTTCCAAGTGAAATCACATATCTTTAAAACCACTTATAAATTTAATTGTTATTCGTTTTTAAGGGTAAACAGTTTGGCGCCCACCGTGGGGCTAAGGATAACAGTGATTGCCTAGTATTAATTACTTTCGTAACACACACTATTTTATACTTGTTCTTGTGAGTATCTTTGGTTCCAGGATCAGCATGTCGAACTCTCAACCACACACATAGACAATGGCCTTGGTTTTCATTGCGAGAACGACAACGTAGTCGCCCTAGGAACGAAGTACCTCGAGTTGACCTCGATGGAGTCCCGATCGTAGACCCAATCGATGTCAATTCCCATGTTTCCATTAATGTTAACCTAGCCGTCGGCCCCGAGAACAGCCTTCGCAGAGACGTTCGATCAGCCGGTCAGAATGCAGAGGGCGGCAAAGAAGGTGGGATCACCCTTCGAGTTATATTCGAAATGTTGCAGGCTCAATAAGCTGCAATAGCACAACTCCAAAATCAGAATCATGCACCGAGCAGGGTTGAGCCCGAGCCATCGCATGAAGTGGTTCATAAGGCTGAATCGGTGTCAAGATGATCAAGCAAAAATGAATCAGGGACCGATCTCGCTATCATGAGGATGCTCGAAGAGCTGACAAGGCGGGTCGAATCAGGGAAGAAGAATATTGAAGCAAATGACAAGAAGGTAGAAACATATAACTCCAGAGTTGATCAAATTCCGGGGGCACCACCAATTTTGAAGGGTTCTGATTCAAAGAAGTTTGTACAATAGCCCTTCCCCCCGAGTGCAGATCCTAAACCCATTCCCAAGAAGTTTCATATGCCATAAATTCCCAAGTATAATGGAACTACCGAACCCAACGAGCATGTCACTTCTTACACGTGTGTAATTAAGGGGAACGATCTAGAGGATGATGAGATTGAGTTCGTATTGTGGAAGAAATTTGGGGAGACCTTGTCAAAGGGAGGGATGATATGGTACCATAATTTGCCATCCAACTCCATTGATTCCTTTGCCATGCTCACAGATTCTTTCGTTAAAGCAAACGTCGGAGCCATAAAGTTCGATACTAGGAAGTCAGACCTCTTCAAAGTAAAGCAGAAAGATAACGAGATGCTCAGAGAGTTTGGTGTCTCGGTTCCAGATGAAATGCATGGATCTACCACTGGTTGCCGATGGTTGAGCTGTTCAGGCCTCCACTCAAGGATTAAACGTACGAAGCTCGGTGGCCTCACAACAACTAAAGCATAACTTGATCGAATACCCAGTTGTCACCTGAGCCGATGTGCATAATCGATATCAGTCAAAGATTAGGGTCGAAGACGGCTAGTTGAGAACTCCTTCTGGGTCCGTTTATCCTATCAGGCCCATCGACAGAGTTAAAAGGGATATTGATCGGGAACCACGGTCAAACAGATATCGTTACCAGCCAAACAACGGAGATCGGAGAAATAACGGGCTTGGATGCAACCCCGTTCGAGGTGATAGAAGAAATGATCGAGGTCAGAGCTCTCAAGGGCTCATGAGTAAGAGTTATTTCGACAGGAATATCGAGCCTAAATAAGCACTGTGGCTATCGGAATACAACTTCAACGTTAATGCGCCAACTATCGTGTCAATCATCGGGCGCATCAAAGGAACTAGGTGTCCTCGACCTCTGCAGAATAATTCATCCTAGAGGAATCCTAATCAAATGTGCAAGTATCATGGCACCCATGACCATAGAACTGAAGATTGCAGACAGCTGAGGAGGAGGTAGCCCAGCTGTTCAACGAGGGGCATCTTCGAGAATTCTTAAGCGATCGGGCTAAGAACCACTTCAGAAACAGAGATTCAAACATACATAATGAGCAAGATGAGCCGCAACAAGTAATCCACATGATTGTTGGAGGGGTCGATATTCCTCAGGGACCCGTATTTAAGCGCACCATGGTGTCGATCACAAAGGAAAAGTGAACTCGGGATTATGTACCGGAAGGGACCTTGTCTTTCAATAACAAGGATGCAAAGGGGATCTTACAACCCCACAACGGCGCACTGGTAATATTTGTTCTTATGAATAAAACTCAAGTTAAACGTGTTTTGATAGATCTAGGTAGCTCGGCCAATATTATTCGATCGAGGGTTGTAGAACAGCTCGGCCTATAGGATCAAGTTGTGCTCACGACCCGAGTACTTAATGGCTTCAACATGGCATGCAAAACCATCAAAGGCAAAATAACTTTGCCAGTGAACGTGGTCGGGACCGTCCAAGAAATGAAGTTCCATGTGATCGAGGGTGACATGGGGTATAACACCGTATTCAGAAGACCATGGATCTATAACATGAGGGCAGTACGCTCGGCCCATCACTGGGTTCTGAAGTTTCCGACACCAGAGGGAGTCAAAACGGTCTACGGGGAGCAGCCTGCCGCCAAAGAAATATTTGCAACCGACGAAGTGATACCAATATCGGCACTCTCATAAACAAAAAGATCGGATTAGAAGGGAAAACATGAAGTCAAATAGCAACCACAGACACCGGCCTCGACCCAGTCAGAGAAATAGGGGATTGAAGAGGATGACGACTACGGGGTCCGTCGATCCTTCATAGTTCTTGATGATTCCGACGTCACCAAGTCGACGGTTCAAGAGCTGGAACAAGTCATACTAACTGAGCATCAGCCCGAACGAAAGGTATACTTGGGCACGGGGCTAGCCCCCGAGGTCAGGGGAAAACTTATTCAGTTCCTTAAAGCTAACATGAATTGCTTTGCTTGGTACCATCTCGATATGACAGGGATCCCACCGGAAATCACCACTCACAAACTAAGCCTGGATCCAAAATCCTGCCCAGTGAAGCAAAAAAGAAGACCCCAGTCTAAGGTCAAGCATGCCTTCGTCAAGGAAGAGGTAACCAAACTTCTTAAAATAGGATCCATTCATGAAGTAAAGTTCCCGAATGGTTAGCGAACATAGTAGTAGTCCCTAAGAAGGGAAACAGACTTAGAATGTGTGTAGATTACAAAGACCTAAATAAAGCATGTCCCAGAGATTCTTTTCCTTTGCCTAACATCGATCGTATGATCGATGACACGGCCGGTGATGCGTGGCTAGAATTCATGATTTTTAGCATCATATACCGTGCATTTTAGGTGTTTTA
>ML332595.1:0-39181 GCA_005239505.1 Nicotiana paniculata | reverse complement strand
TTTTTTTTTTTTTTTTTTTTTTGTCATTTTTAACTTTCTCAAATAAAACCTATTAAAAATAAGATAAAGGTTTTAAAATATCAAGATTAGACCTAAAATAAATATTTACACTAGTATAGAATTTAGGTGTGGCCAAAAATTAGTTGTTCACAATACTGCCGATCTCGAATACAGTCACATAATGAAGAACGAGCAACTGTATAAGCTAGAACACGGTCTGAGAAACATCCAATCTCATGAACCGATTAGCTAAAGCCTGAACATCCAAAGCAAGCGGTCTCTTCCCGACCGGAATATATGCAAGACTACCCACACAGGATGACTTGCTACTCAAAGCATCGTCCACTACATTGGCCTTCCCCGGATGATATAATATGGTGATATCGTAGTCTTTCAACAGCTCCAACGATCTCCTCTGCCTCAAATTTAGCTCCTTCTGCTTGAACAAATATTGCAAACTCTTGTGATCCGTGAACACCTCACATGACACGCCATATAGATAATGCCTCCAAATCTTCAGCGCGTGAACAATGACTGCTAGCTCCAAATCATGAATTGGATAATTGTTCTCGTGGATCTTCAACTGACGCGAAGCATATGCAATAACCTTACCATTCTGCATCAACACTGCACCAAGTCCAACCCGGTATGCATCACAATACACAGTATATGGCCCTGAACCTGTGGGCAAAACCAATATCAGCGCCGTAGTCAAAGCTATCTTGAGCTTTTGGAATATCGCCTCATACTCCTCTGACCACCTGGACTGGGCACCCTTCTGAGTCAACCTGGTCATCAAGGGTGCAATAGATGAAAACCCCTCCACGAACCGACGGTAATAGCCCGCCAAACCCAAGAAACTCCGGATCTCTGTGGATGATGTGGGTCTAGGCCAATCCTTGACCGCAAAAATCTTCTTGGGATCCACCTGAATACCCTCTACTAATACAACATGACCCAGAAATGCAACTGAACTCAACCAAAACTCACATTTCGAAAACTTGGCATATAACTGACTGTCCTTCAGAGTCGGGAGGACGACTCGAAGGTGCTGCTCATGCTCCTCCCCGCTGCGAGAATAAATTAGAATATCATCAATGAAGACAATCACGAAGGAATCCAAATAAGGCATGAACACTCGGTTCATAAAGTCCATAAAAGCAGTTGGGGCATTTGTCAACCCGAATGACATCACTAAGAAATCATAATTCCCGTACCGAGTGTGAAAAGTCGTCTTAGGGACATCAGATGCCCTAATCCTCAACTGGTGGTAGCCAGATCTCAAATCAATCTTTGAAAATACCTTGGCACCCTGAAGCTGATCAAACAAATCACCAATTCTCGGCAATGGATACTTGTTCTTGATGGTAACCTTGTTCAATTGCTGATAATATATGCACATCCTCATCGATTCGTCCTTCTTCTTAACAAAAAACATCGGCGCACCCCAAGGCGAGACACTAGGCCTAATAAGGCCTTTATCAAGAAAGTCCTGCAACTGTTCTTTCAACTCCTTCAACTCTGGCGGGGCCATATGATATGGCGGAATAGAAATGGGCTGAGTTCCCGGAGCCAACTCAATGCAAAAGTCAATATCCCTATTGGGTGGCATACCCGACAGGTATGCAGGAAACACCTCTGGAAACTTACGGACAATGGGCACAAACTCCATAGAAGGAACCTCGGCACTAGAATCGCAAACATAGGACAAATAGGCCAAATACCCCTTCTCGACCATACGCCGAGCCTTTATATATGAGATAACCCTGCTGGAAGAATGACCAGGAGTCCCTCTCCACTCCAGTCGAGGAAACCCCGGCAATGCTAAGGTCACAGTCTTGGCATGACAGTCCCGTATGGCATGATAAGGCGACAGACAATCCATCCCCAAAATAACATCAAAATCTACCATATCAAGAAGTAAAATATCTACACTGATCTCAAGACAACCAATAACCACTACACACGAACGGTAGACGCGATCTACTACAATAGAATCACCCACCGGTGTAGACACATATACAGGAGTACTCAGAGAATCACGAGGCATAATCAAATAAGGAGAAAAATAAGATGACACATAGGAAAATGTGGACCCCGGATCAAATAAAACCGAAGCATCCCTGCTGAAAACTGAAATCATACCTTTAATAACTGCATCGGAGGCCTTAGCCTCAGGTCTGGCTGGAATAGCATAACATCGGGTCTGGACCCCACGCATCTGAACTACGTCACTGGGACGGCCTCCTGTTGGCTGACCTCTACCTCTAGTAGCCTGGCATCCACCTCTAACTGCCTCACCTCCACCTCTAACACCTCGACCCCCACCTCTGGCTGGCTGATCTGGTGGTGGAGCACCTGGTGCGGAAACCATAGCACGAGAACCCTGGTGCTGAGAACTACTCGAGGCTCGAGGGAAAAATCTAGCAATGTGCCTCTGATCACCACAAGTATAACAAGCCCTTGGCTGCTGAGGCTGCTGACCTTGACGACCTGAGTAACCACCCTGAAAACTCTTAAGCGACGGTGCACTGATAGGAGTTGATGGTGCACTGTAGGGAAACTGATCAGAATACTGCATATGAGAACCACGACCACCTGGAGCACTGCGAGAAACCTGAAGTGCTGAATGAAACGGCCTAGGAGGATGGCCCCTACCAAAAGAATCCCTACCTCCAGATGAGGCACCACTGAACCTGCCAAAATGAAGGGGTCTCTTGTCATACCCCTGAACACCCCCCTGCAACAAAACCATCTCAACTCCTCTAACCACATTGGTTGCATCCTAGAAAGAAATCTCACTCCCTGTCTCCTTGGCCATCTGCAATCTGGTCGGCTAAGCTAGTTCCTCAATAAATCCCCTCATCCTCTCTCGCTCGGTGGGAAGTATCATAATAACATGTTGGGCCAAGGTAACAAATCTGGTCTCGTATTGAGTGACGGTCATAGAGCCCTGCTGGAGACGCTCAAACTGCCTCTGAAGATCCTCTCTCGGAGTGATAGGAAGAAACTTCTCCAGAAATAGCTGAGTGAACTGGGCCCAAGTCAAGGCCGGTGATCCGGCTGATCTAGCCAAACAATAATCTCTCCACCAAGTCTTGGCAGGACCTGACAGACGAAAAGTAGAAAAGTCAATCCCATTGGTCTCCATTATCCCCATGTTCCGTAGAACCTCATGGAAGCTATCCAAGTGTCTGAAACTGAGAAGCCAACTGCTCCGGAGTGCGAGTAGCGGGAGTCTGGGGTCCTCCCCCAGCCGGAGAGACGGCTGGTGCTGAAGGAAGTAAACCTGCCTGAGCAACACTCTCCATGAGGCCCACTAGACGAACCAGATCATCCTAGAGTACTGCGGTGGCAATGAACCCCTCAGGAACCTGAGCTGTCCCAACCGAGATTGTCTGGGCAGGAACCTCATTAGAAAACTCTACCTGAGGCTCTGCCACTGGGGCTGCTGCTCTGGGCTGAGCTCTGCCCCTGCCTCGACCTCTAGCACGGCCTCGGTCTCACCCCTCGTAGGAGCTGCAACTGGAGACTCGGGCTGCTGATTAGTGGATGAAGAAGCACGTGTTTTCGCCATCTGCGAGAGAATAGAGTAGAAGTTCAGTTATTTTTGAGACATCAAATCGCACAACAGAGAAGAATAGATGTGAAGTCATTCCTAAACTCTGTAGCCTCTGGGGGAAAAGCACAAACGTCTCTGTACCGATCCCTCAGATTCTACTAAGCTTGTCTGTGAATTGTGAGACCTAAGCAACCTAGTGCTCTTATACCAACTTGTCACGATCCGAATTTCCCACCGCCGGGACCCTGATGAAGCCTAACATTGAACCCGCTAGGCAAGCCAACATTACTGATTAATTACCTTATTCCTTCACCGTTAACAGTTTACCAGACTTTATATTAAAATCACGGAGTTTGAAATATATGTTATAACATGATTCAACCGTTTGATATAATACTAATACGAAATCCAGAACCAAAGTACTCCAGAACAAGTGTCACAACCTCACGGACTGTCTATGAATACTACAAATAGGAGTCTGAACAAAATATAAGTATATATCTATCTCAAAAGGTAAATAAGAACAGAATATAAATGAAATAGGAGGGGAAGCCAAGGCATACAGACGTCTGCAGAACTACCTCGGAGTCTCCACTGGACTGAAGGCAGCAACCTTGATCTAAGGTCCGAAGAGTCCAGTATCGGAATCTGCACAAAAGTGCAGAGTGTAGTATCAGTACAACCAACCCCATGTACTGAGTAAATTCCGAGCCTAACCTCGGCGAAGTAGTGACGAGGCTAGGACACGACAACCAAATCATCCTGTGCAGTTTAATAGTATACGGAGACACCCTTCATTCTTTCACTTTTGTCCTCACCATCAGAATCAATATATTCAGCATGGCATCACCCTTCGTGTTTTCACCTCACATAATCATGGCACGGCATTATCCTTCATGCATTATCACTCATATCATGGCACGGCATCACCCTTCATGCTTTTGCAATCACAATATCGCCACGGCATCACCCTTCGTGCATTAACATTCACTCACAATCTCACGCATGACATCACCCTTCATGATTTCTCACTCTTCCTCACCCAAACACATCAAGTGACAGCAATCCAACAAGGAAATTAATAGAGTAAACAAAATTAAAACCATAACGTCCTGGCAAGGGAGCCAACGGTGGAATCAATACCATCCCGGCAAGGGAAAACATTTATAACCAATCTCACTTAGTACATAACTTCACATAAAAATCTTCAACTGAAACCAATACTCAACACTGTTCAATATCAAGGAATTCCCACCAACATGGATAGCTATAAAGTGAAACTTAATTATTACTTAACGAAAAACCACATAAATCACAATATTCGACTCACGGGCATGCTTGACACCAATATATAGGTACTCGTCATCTCACCTATACGTTGAACATGATACTTACACATAGCAAATAGGACACAACACCTATTCCCTCAAGTTAAGGTTAAGTCAAACACTTACCTCGAATTCCACGACAAACTCAAGCCTCAATTACCGCTTTCCCCTTAGAATTCGCCTCTAATTCAATTGTATCTAGAAATTATTAGCTTAATAATATCAATAAATGCTAAATAATTCAACCCCAGTGCTTAATTATGAATTTTCTATCATTCTTCCTAAAAAGTCAAAAATTGACCCCGGGCCTGCTTGGTCAAAACACGAGGTTCGGACAAAAACCCGATCACCCATTAGCCCATGAGCCCGAATATGTAATTAGTTTCGTAATCCGACCTCAAAACGAGGTCTAAATTCCAATTATTGAAAAAGACCTAACTCTACCCAAATCCCCAATTTTATACCCTTAAAACCCTAGGATTCTTGATTATAATTGATGAAAAATATTAGAAAGTTGAAGGAAATTAGTTAGTAGACACTTACCTATGATTGGGAACAAAATCTCTTGAGAAAATCGCCCTTGGTCTTCTATTTTTGTGAAAAGTTGAAGATGAAACGGTTGAAGTTCTAATTTATAAACACTCACTGACCAACCTTCGCACCTGCGGTGCTTAGGTCGCACCTGCGCTTACGCAGGTGCGGAAAAATTGTCGCACCTACGAAAATGGGCAAGGCCACTGAGGGTCGCCCCTGCGGAACCACTTCTGCGGAAAAATTATCGCACCTGGGTAAAGAAGGCAGGCTGGGCTGGACCGCACCTGCGGCCCTAGACTCACAGGTGCGGGCACACCAGAACTGGTGCACCAGCAGTGATTTCCTAAGTTCAAATACCCCGAAACCTACCTGAAACTCACCCAAGTACTCGGGGCCCCAAACCAAACATGTACACAACCTCAAAAACATCTTAGGACTTTGTCGTGCGATCAAATCGACAAAATAACATCTTAAACAACGAATTTAGCATAGAAATCAAAGAAAAAGCTCAACACTTTCAAAGTTTCAAATTTCACAACTACGGGTCCGAATCACGTCAAATGACCTCCGTTTCTTACCAAATTTTACAGGCATCACTCAAATACTATATTAGACCTGTACCGGGTTCCGTAACTAAAATACGGGCCCGATACCATCAATTTCAAATATAATCAAATTTCCAAAGACTCTTATAATTTCAGCAAAATAATTTCTTTCAAAAATTCATTTCTCGGGCTTGGGACCTCGGAATTCAATTCCGGGAACACGCCCAAGTCCCATATTTGCCTACGGACCCTCCGGGACCATCGAATCATGGGTCCGGGTCCGTTTACCCAAAATATTAACCGAAGTCAACTTAAATTTAATTTTAAAGGCAAAATTAGCATTTCCCTCAATTTTTCACATAAAATCTTCCCGGATATACGCCCGGGTTGCACACACAAAACGAGGTGAGATAAAAGGAGGTTTTCAAGGACTCAGAACACAGTTTTGACTTATAAAATGAGAGATGACTTTTTGGGTCGTCACAGAATGTCTTTGAAACTATTACAGTTTTCCAGCTTGTCTCTTAACACTTCTTGTTCAACCAAAAGGGGTGGACGAGCATGGAAAAAACACTTGGTGGTTGTACGGTACTTGACTGCATCCTTATCCATCCAGTGTGCCACTCTATTGCCTTCTATGAAATTATGCTTCAGGATTGGGAGCTTCAGCTGGTGCATTAACCATCCACATTCAACAACAATGTTAGAGAAGTTATGACCATTTTCATATATAAGCTACATTAACCTCCAGTTGAGCCATCAATTCCTCATGTGTGGAGAAGATAGCATAGATTATTTTGTGGAAACCCACGATCCATTCTCCATTGTAATTACGGAATGCTCCACCAATACCTGTTACATTGTTTCTACTGGAAAAAGCACTGTCACAGTTTAGTTTAATCCAGTTCCTTGGAGGTTTCTGCCACTTGACCTCTATAGTGACTTTTTTATTAATGAGTGGGTTTTTTCAGTGAAGAAGACAAATTCCCATGCATGATGAATGGTTTTACTGGCATCCAGATTGCAATTGAGGTTGTTTATGTTGTTGTGGTTCCTGTAATTTCATAAATCCCATATGGAGTACGAAAATAGGGTTTCCCAACTAATGACATTAGTATTTTGGCGGATGAAGTTATCTTTCAATTTCTCAAGCCAATTTTCATTATCTATCAAGCCTTGGTAGGTGATTCACATGTTTTTCCAATAACGGCGTGCTATAGGGCAATCTAAAAAGATGTGGTAGATGTTTTCTATTCCCATTCTACAACATGTGCAACTCGCATCTATGTTCATACCTATTTATGCCAGATATGATCTACAAAGTATACGGTTATGCAAGCATTTCCACAGAAGAAAATTAATTTTGTTGGGGCATCGAATGTCCCAAATCCACTTGAAGCATTTAGAAGTAAGGTTGGGAGTTGTAAACAGATTATAGACAAGATTTCGTGGAAACAAAACCATTAGAATTAAGCATCCAGCTCATTCTATCCATTTTGGATTCCTTGCAAGGAGTGGGTGTGGTTTTAATGTTCTTGATCACCTCAGTGGGTAGTTCAAAAGAAATAGAACCTAGATTTCAGTCATTATTTTAACAAGATTAGTTATAGATAGGTTCATGTCATTTTGCCAAGTGGTCCTTCTATGGTAGATCTTAGAGGGGTGGAGTTATAAATCCAGTGGTTGCACCAAATATTCAACTTTGTATCGATAGAAGGATGCCAAAGAATGCCTTTAGAACAAACCTGCCAACCCTTAATGATGGACTTCTAAATGAAAGAAGTATTGAGGGGTGATTTTGATCTAGCATATTTGGCCTTGATGAGCTGACACCAAGGAGCATTAGGGTTTTGTAATAATCTCCAAGCTAGGCTTGCTAGGTTAACCAAATTTTTTGTTTTTGCTTGTCGAAGACCTAGCCCTCCATCTTTCTTTTCTCTAGTAATGGTGTTCCGACTGATTAGGTGAAGTTTTTTAGCATTATTGGAGGATCCCCATAGAAAATCCCTTTGAATTTTGTCGATTGTTTTAGTAGTTTTGGTGGGGAGGAGAGTATATTGCATTGAGTAAGAGGGGATTGCACTTAAAGTACTAGAGGCTAAAGTGGTTCTACCTGCCATATTAAAAGGGCATTTCCAATGAGATAGTTTTGAGTGTAGATTATCTATTATAAACTGAAAATCTTTTGCCTTTGGCTTGTGGTTAAGAATTGAGTACCCAAGGTATTTTCCAAATTCGTTGGCAGATTTAATGACAAATAGGGATGATTATGGATAGATCGGTCCTTAGGGTAGTTTTTAGGGATAATTATTCTAGATTTAGTCTTATTGATTGCTAGATCTGACTCCATTCAAAAGAAGTCCATGCAATGTTTGATGCACTGACTAGTCTTTTTGTTAGTCTTCCCCATTAGGGTTATATCGTCTGCAAAGAGAATATGGGAGAGGGAGGGGCCCTTTTGGATGATGTTAATAGGGTCCCAGTTCAGAATCGACTTGATGATTGATAAGTCTAGATAATATCTCAATGCATAGAATGAAAATGTAAGGAGAGAGGAGGTCTCTTTGGCGGATACCCCTACTATATTGGAAGAACTTAGTTCTTGTCCCATTCACTAGAATTCCCATTGAGCTTTTGGTTATGCAGTGCATAATAAGCTTAGTTAACTTTGGTGGGAACTTGAAATACTTGAGAGTTTTATAGACAAGGACCATTCTAGCCTATCAAAAGCTTTCTCTAAGTCCAATTTAATGATCATGTCAAAGTTAGCTTTTTTGGATCGACTAAGATTATGCATAATCTCTTGGATTATGATTGCATTATCACTAGATCTTCTATTTTTAATAAAACTAGATTGCATAGGGATAATTAGGTTAGGTAGGAAGGGCTTTATCCTATTAGCAATAATCTTAGTAATAACTTTGTAAGCAGTGTTACAAAGTCCAATTGGTCTAAAAATTTTAAGGTTGTTAGCATTAGGGAATTTAGGAATAAGGCAGATGAATGTTTCATTAATGCCACTGGGCAAAGTTTGGGTATTAAAATATTATGACAATAATTAGTAAAGGAGTTTTCTATTATGTGCCAGTATTTTTGATAAAAGAAAGGGCGTAAGCCATCCGGACTTGGGGCTTTAAAAGGTTTAAGGAAAAAAAGGGCCTTAGAGATTTCTATATTTGTGAGTGGTTTATCCAGATTACTAAGGTTAATGTTTCTTGTACTAGAAGGTTCAATAGTAGGGTTAAATTTAGGGGAATAAAGATTGGTTGTTGAGAAGACTTTCATAAAGAAAGACAAGGTGTGTTCAAGAATTAGACTAGGTTCGGATATTCAATCTCCATCCTCCTTAGTAGATTAGGTAATTGCATTACGACGTTTACGATTGGATGCCATGATATGGTAGTACTTAGTGTTGGCGTCTCCTTCATTTAGCCAGTTAATTCTAGATCTTAATTTTCAAAAGTCATGTTCCATATGGAGAATATTGTTATATTCGAGTTGGAGGTTTGATTCCAGATTTTGTAAGAAGTTACTATATTGGTATTGAGGAGAGAACTGTATCCCATTAAGTCTAGATAAAAAAAAATTCTTTCTTTTGAAGATGTCACTAAATGTGGTATGTTTCCATTGGTTCACCTCCTTCTTAAAACGATTTTGTGCATTCATTAGGTTAGTATTTGTCCAACAGTGCTTAACTATGTTTTTAAAGTCCGGGTTCCTACACCAAATTATTTCCAGAAGAAAAGGTTTATCACTATGATTAATATTTCTAGACCTAAGATTGATTAATAGTAGATTATGATCCGAGTGTGTCTTAGGCAAGTGGATAACTACAGCATTTGGAATAAGGACAGCCAGTCTTTATTCACAAAAATCCTATCAAGTCGTTCTATAATTAAGCCCTTTGATTTCTTTCTATGATTTGACCAAGTTTATTTACATCCCTTGTAACCTAAATCTATTGAATTACAATGATTAATACTATTCCATATAGAGTTACTACGTTTACGGTTGATAGGATTACCCCCAAATTTGTCATTTGAGATGAGGATATCATTAAAATTCCCCCCAAGAAGCCAAGGGCCTTTAAAATTATTGCTAATTTTTTCTATATTACTCCATATTTCCCTACGTTTAGACAGTTTAGTACTAGCATAAATAGAAGAAAAAAGCCAAGTAGTGTGTGAAGGAAGTACCTCAATTGTGGCATGAATCTCATGATTGTTTCTAACAAAATCATGCACCTTGACCACACTAGCATCCCATAAAAGAACTATGTCACTGGATTGACCTTCACTAGGGACTTCAATTATTTGAGAAAAATCAAAATCACCAAGGAGAGACATGTGACTTTTCATTCTTGTTTCAAGTAGTGTAACCATGCAAGGTCGGTGGGTATCTAACATTTCTCGAAAATTAACTCTGAAGTTTTCATTATTACCCCCACGTATGTTCCATATAATGACGTTGGTAGTCCTAAATATGGATGTTAGGTTGTTTGTTGGCCCATTCTCCCTCTGGGCACGGGGCACGGGGCAGTGGGTTTCTCCTCAACGATGGAACTAGTATCATGGTGTGGTTTCATACTGTTGGATCTTGGAGAGGCCTCACATCCATTGAATATTTGTAAAGTGTTGGTGGGAAACTCAGTACATTTTCACTTCTCCCTTTGGTCCCTGAATAGGTAAACCTTTACTTTGTTGAGTCTTGAAAACTCTAGGACTGGTCCTGACCCCAGTAGGTTTATTTCTCCTTCCTCCTCCATATGGTTGTATTCTGGTTCTTGTGCATTGGGTGGTGCTTGTGCTTGTGGGATGGCTTGTGGATTGTGTGGTGGGACAGGAGGGTGTTTTGGGTGTGCTGGGTTTTCCAGGGGTGTTGCATGCATGTTGGGGTTGTTCTGAGGTGTCACATTGTCATTGGGTACTAATCAAGGAATGAATATGGGGTTCATGTTGGTTATCTCCCCTGGAGGGAAGAAAGGTAGGTCGACTGGCATTTGCTGGGTTTGAATTGGATTGTAGTGATTTAGAAGACTCCATTGGCTCCTCATTTCATGAGCTTGACTCAAATTCATTGATGGTGCTAGGGGATGGAGGATGTTTTTCATCCACACATGGTTGAGATAGTTGTTCAATGCCATATACATTCCTTTTGATACGAGTTGTGCTAGGAAGTGGGAGTTTTGAAGTATTATGATTGTCTCCTGACCATTGAGTACCATACTTAATGTTATGGCATGACCCATGAGTGCCTGTTCCACCCATGACAGTGCTTGGTGGTCCTGAGGTAGAGGTGGTTGTATGAAGAATGTTTGGTTGTTCTTTGGTAGTGTGTTTTGTGGTGGTGGTGGATTCGACATGTTTATGGCTCTTTGATGACTCAAGATTTGCACAAGGCGATATCTCCTTCTCTGAGTTTTTGGTATTCTTGGCATTGTTTGGTTGAGTAGATAATCTTATATCATGGGAGTAGGAAGTAGTATCTAGGGTTGAGGGAGCCGGAGTAGAGTTGTATTTAATGATTGTATCTTTTGGCAGGGTGTTGTAGTTGCTTGGAGAAGTAGTATTAAGAAGATTTAGAGTGGATTTTATTTCAGTCACGTAGTTTGTATCGATGGACATCTAGTGAGTGGCTATGTTTTGGTTGGCCACTTGTTCATTTCCTAGAAGGTTATTTTTGTTATCCATGTAGAGGTTTAGTTCGACTTTAAAGGGGTATTGGCTATTAGTGGAGCATTGATCGATATTTGAGTAAGATATACGTTTGTTATTAGCTTCCATTAGGTTATCATTAGAAGTAGTAGTAGTAGCATTATTAGCATGCATGCATTTTAATTGGTTAAATTTGGGGCCTGCCAAATGGACCTCTTGTTGATGGGTGGCTTCCACGTCAATAGCCATGCAATTTAGGTCGTTACTTTCTAGGTTAATATTGCTTACATTATGGAGATTGGGTGGAGAGACCAAAGATTCAAAATGGTTTTTTGTGAAGATATTTTTTTGAGGTAATTTAGTTTTACTATTGATTTTTAGATTGGGCAGTAGCATTAGTATTAAAATTATCAACAATTTTTTGCCCCACTACATGCACATTATTAAGGGAGGTTTTAGAATTACCTGTGTTGGATATGATTGGATCAGTAGCCTTACCAAGCATAGGGTATGGCTCCTTTAACTTTTGATTGGATCTCTTTTTTTTTTTGGGAATGTTACTGTTTGCCATGCATCGTCCTTGGGCAGCTGAGAGTCAGTGTGCAATTTGTCTTTTGAGATTGCCATCCTCTTGGGTTGGTTAGTAGAGTAGTCTCCTTCTATATTGGCCGTATTGCTCCTTGACTTTGTGTACATACATGTGGCTATTGAATGTCCTAATCTTCCAAATATTTTGCATAAAAAGTTGTTCACTTCATATAGTATTTCTTGCTTGTGTTGGCCAATGAAGATACAGGGTGTAACTGGAACTTCTAAGGGCATTTCAATACACAATCTAGCATACCGTCCCCTTAGTGTTGATGATGTGCATGCATCGATTTTCAATAGCTTACCAATTCTATTTCCAACTTTTTTCAATATTATTCCGTCATAAAATTCCGTTGGCAATTGTGGTAAACGTATCCAAATAGCAGCTTGTGTTATTTTTGCCTTTGAAGCAATAAAATTGGGAACCCATCTCTGGACGGATAGGAAGTTGCCAAGGATGAACCAAGGGCCATTGTGGAGGACTTTGAGCATACTTTCCTCAGTATTGAATTTTGTACTAAAATAATTTGACCCTAGATCTTAATGTGAAGTTTTCTTTTAATTTCCATAGATCTTGAATCTTCCTTTTGAGTAACTGGTGTGGGATCCTTATACCTTGAAGTTTTATGATTGTTGAGAACCTCCAAGGAGAATAAATTCTTTGTAGATCTTCTGGAGAGAGGTGGATTAGTTGTTCACCATTTTCGTTGAGAATTGGCTCCCCTGCCACCACTGGATAATTAGCTTGTGTTTGCGCTATTTCATCAATGACCATGCTAATCTGACCGTCATGTATTCCATCTAATAATTTTTTTTTAAAACTTGATACTGGAAGGGGAGGATCAATTGTGGATTGTAGGGAATTGTTAGTAATATCGGATGGTTTAGGTGGGATTAGAGTGGAAGCATTTGAAGGTTGCATAATGAAACTTGTTGTGTGACTAATTATTCTTTTAGTGAGAAGTCAGAGAGAAGTTTCTCTCAAAATAACTATATTACAAATACAATCTATTCATATAAACGTCGAGGCACGCAAAGCTCTCAACATTATTCATATATTTATTAATAGACTAGTCTTAATTAATAAAATATGGATCATGTCAATGTAGTTATAAGCGAACAACATTTTATCTAGCTTTAATTTACGTGTGTTGCACGTGTGTTCCGCGTCTATTAATAAAATATTGTGTACAAGTACAGAAAGTAATTCAGATTTCAATGATAATTACATATAACATCGTCAAATTATCAATTCTTTTGAGAAACTGTTAAATAGTATGATATCAAATTGTCATATTATTTTTTTAGAATCATCAAGAAGAGAAGATTTATCCCAAAAAAGTGTCTTGTTGTAAATTGTACCGTTGTTACTTTAGAAATTGATTTGGACGTCATACTCAATACTTTGCAGTGATTGAAACTTTTATATATTAGATCTCGACTTGGACTTCATGATCAGAGTGTTGTCGTGATTTAATCAACAGAATATCAAACCAAAAGGAACACTTATTTAATATCAATTTGAAGTAATAATTCAGATTGTTGGAAAAATTTAAAAATTATTCTACTTACCAAAGCAGTCCATAATTTGTTGTCAATAATTTAGGTAGAATAACTAAACCACTCTCAAATCTGGCACCTAATAAGAGTTAATCAATACTTTTAAATTTTTTTGTGATTGACATCCCACTTTAAGAATTCATTTTTTTTTGTTACAATGGTCTCTATATCAATTGTGTGAGTAATAAAAGTAATAACTACACTCATATGTGTTTCAAACATGAAACAGAAACATGGAAAGAAATCAATGTGGAGATGAATCCTTAGGAAAATTAATATGGCATGTATTATAGTTATTTAATAATTCAAATAAGGGAAAGAAAATTATATAAGCGATAATTGATTTTAAATTTGTATGTATTAGAATTTCTACATAGTTCAAATGAGGAAAGATGTAATGAGGAAAGTTTTAATCGATTTTAAAATCCTAAATTAAGAAGAAAAAAAAATTACAAGTGATTGAAAGATGTCCATGTTTTATAGTCCTCTTCAATTTTGCGTAATCTCTTACTGCATATGTACAAAGCATCCATAGTCTAATCTACCTACATACAAAATCTTCTGATACTATGTGTTGCACACAAAGTTCATATTGTTAAAATTAATGATTAAATACACGTGGGATAGTTCAAGTTTATTTTTTCAAAATGTCTAAGAAAATAAGTTATATATAAGATTTTTTTTAAAAATGGTAACAAGGTGTGAAAAACATAACTAAAAGTTTTAATATGACTCATTCTATTTCGCCCAAAATAAAATATAATCAAGCTCCAAATAAATTATTGTCACGATGAATATGGATGAATCAATATGAACTTCACTTCTTTGTTTATATGGGGGAAAAATTAGATGAATACAGCTAAAAGTACTCAAAATTTTCAAGTCCATTAAAGATTTTGTGATCAATTACTGTTTTCTTATCAATTTAGTCTATATAGCATATTTACGAAGGAAAATTAATAATTGAGCCTATCTTTTGACCAGTCCTTTGCTCGAGTTATAAGATATACAAATTAAACAGGAAATATAGAATTAAAAATTCCTTAGTAATTACAAAATAAAAAATTGAAGAACACACAGAATAATTCATACCCATAATACAGGAGAACGAAAAATACATAACAAACAAAGATAAATAAAATAAAGATTTGAACTTTAGGAACCAGACCAAGAACGCATAAGTAGAGACGATTTGGTCGGAGGCCAACTTTAACTTGCACTAAAAATTAAATACTTGTAATAGTTTACATGTTAGATTTTGATTTGGACTCAACAATAGCTCTATGGATCCCATTATGACTATAAGGCGGTAAGAAATATACAGTAAATTTTTGTCGAGTTGATAGGAGTTATATTTGTATTGAAACTGTTCACAAAGGCAACGTTTATTTAGAATTCTATTTTTGGTTAAGTAAAACATTGTGTTACCAATGGAAAAAAAGGGCTCCTTAACTTTTAAAAAAAATGGTAAGAAGTCTTAAATATTAGGATAATAATTAAATGACTATTTTGTTTACCGCGAACTTTATATTTTAAAGGTAAAAAAAGCGAACGATTTTTTGCTAAAGGTCTTCGTACTTTTAATATAGTATAGATAGATAGATAATTATTTAGACACATATTTTGCAAAATGGGGTCGCATTGACACCTTTATCTAAAGGGGTGTCTGCCAGATTAATTTCATGAAAGTAAAAAAAATTTTAAGAAAAGCTCAGAACCTCTATTAGATGCTTTAGTTTTAGACAAATCCTTGGTTTCTAATATCGTTCACTTTTTAATATTTCTTGATAAGCAACATGGTTTCTAATATCGTTCCCCTTTTTAGTTGCAAATCCGATTAAATTGGTGCCTTATATTTCCTTATACATCGAGCAAGAGTGAAGGGCAGTCTCCTGGGTTTCATCGCTGATGAATAATAATCTAATGGGGATTCAAATAGTAGTCACTGACAAATATAACCTTGATTAAATGGAAAAGCTGAGACAAAAAAATCATGTCCATCCTATAATAGATCATTAACTCAAAGGGAAAAAACCTGTCATAGTTACGTCTTTGAATCATTTAAGCCACGACTTAAGCTAAAAATTTAAGGTGCGACCCCTACTTTGTGGGATTACACTAGATTTGTTGTTGTTATGTTAAAACAGAATGTTCGGCGCTCTCATTTCTTTCCTTTTTCTTGTGGGGGCCGGGAAAGAGGAGAAGGGAGAGCAAGGAGAAAGATTTAACCAGAAAGAAGCCAGAAATTTCAGCAAATGTTTAAAGAGCAAACAGCAAAACATTCAAATTCTTAACATCATTCCTTTACTATAAAAGCCATGTGTAAGAGCAGAAAAAGGAAATTTTAAGTGGGCAAAACAACAAAATTTCATCAAAAAGAGAAACTGAATTGCAAAAGCAGTCAGCTTAACATTATGATATGGTTTACTATAGGGAAAAATGAAAAACTGTAACCACTGAACATTAAGTTACAACCAAATGCCTCAGCTCTCAAGTTCATGAAGTTCTAGCACATCCACGAGCAACTTAAGTGCGGTGTAGCTCAAAATATAAAAATTCAACCACAAGAATCTAAGACCAACCAAATTTGTAGTCAAGAACATATACAAGTACAAGAGAGAAGGGATAAAGCAGAAAAGCTAGCAAAGAAGTCCAAAGGGGAAAGGTGCTACGAACGCTCGCAAACACGCCCATGACAACGCAAACAATTAGAATAACCAGCACTTCAGATGAGAAGTCCCATGTCAATCCTCTGGCATATACAAGAGCCAGAAAGACGGATAGACAAAGGAGATTGTTCATAGTCACTGCTCCATACAACTGCAAGGTACCATCAGAGATGTTATCAAACCTAGGTAATTGTATCACTGATACAACCGATCAAACTGCTCAAATGCTCATTATACAACAAACTAGAGTTGAGAAGTATAATCACACAACATTTAACATAGACAAACAAACCATACGTTGGGCCTTACATTTCGAGAAAAAGTAAGAGAAGCTTTCCTATGAGTAGCCTTACACTGACATTAAAGTAGACTCTGGGCCTTTAAGTGAAACAAATTCTTGTTATAAATAATCTTTTACCAAATCATTTACTTTTCCAATGAGAGATGACAAATTGATTGTAATGCACCAATGCCTAAACGAACAGAACCTCAATCTCTGCTTGAGGTCTCTGTCGGCTAACTTTTTGCTAGGACTTCCTAATTTTGTTTGAGATTTGTAAGTCAGTAAAAAGTACAGAAATTTCTAGAGTTAGAGAATCAAAATTATAGATTTTTCGAATGAAAGAAGTTAAAATAAAGCAAAATGGATATTGAGGATTCATATAGCCAATCCGAACTTGCTTGGGATTCTTGGGATTGTGGTGTAGTTGATTTGTTGTTTTTCCTTAGTACCAATCACTTGTTTGGTCATTGTACAAGAAAGGGGATATGAGGAGTATAACACGAAACATGCGTTTGGTTTTACAATAGATAAACTTGGATAAATTTTTATTTTTAGTTTTTACCTTGGCTTTCTTAAAAGACTTAGGAGAAAAGCTTTGGAGAAGGGCAAATGTGTCATTTTACTAGTTTATCCCGGTATCCCCTGATTGTTATCCCACATTGAGTGTGGTATAAAAATAATACCACAATTGTGGTATAAATAATTCCAGATTGCTTAAACTGGAATATAAAATTTAATCAAAGGCGGATAAAATAATCCCACATTTTACCCCGGGATTATTGTCCCTTATCTTTGCAACTAAACGACACCTTAATGTTCATTAATTATCTTTCAGGCTCACTGATGCAAGTAATGGGTAGCGAAACCACAATTTCTACTAATAAAGCAGAGAAGCTGCATCAGGAAAACAAACCTCCGAAAATGTTAATGATGCAGATCTCAACTTTTTCCGGCTAGCAAAGATAATAGCTGACACTGCCTCACTGGAGTTGGTTGCAAATGGCAGCACAATGAATGATATGAAGAAAGAAGGAATGCGTGTGGCACTGGAGAAATTATTGACAGCATCCACGAGGGGATCAGCAAACACAGCAGCAATGATAGTGCCCAGCAACAGCAATAGAACAGCCTTAATAGCAATTGATCTGGGATTCTCAACAGCCTCAACACTTTCGTCATTTTGATCCCCTAAGAAATGGTGTTCTCTTCTTGCTTCCTGCAAGCACATCTACATAATATCACTATCTTCATGGCGATAGTCGAAAAATACATCCAACACTCAACAAACCTCATGCATATCAGCGAGGTACTTCATTGTATCAGGACCAGCTTCAATAGAAGGACCCTTGGAACCCCTGGCCTCATCAAGCCATTTTGCAACTCCGGCAATGAACTCAGACATTTCAATTTGTTGATCATGAGAAGTATCGAAGTCTTTCATCAGCTTTTCTACAGCATCATTCTCATTTAAGTTTATCTCCTCAAGGCGGATCCCTACTACTAGAGCTTTTAATTCAGAGCGAGAAAGATATCCATCTTCACTTTCATCAATTGCCTTGAATAGCCTGTCATGCAATCCTTCATCACATTGATTGGCATTCTAAAACGATAAAAACAGTGCAGAAAGCATTTCAAACTTACTTTTCCAAAACTTCTATATTTGGTGCTCCCTGGTCAGTGCAAAGCCTCCCCAATGCACGCATTCTTAAATGTTTCAAAACTCCTGATATAACATGCTTATGTTTTACATAAGCAAGCCGTCTTCTCTGTATCCAAGGCTGAAAGACCTGCATTAAAAGTTAAAGAGAAGTTCAGGACGACTTTGCTTCATAAGAAGAAGAGAAGAATAAGCCTCATGATTCCAACCGTAAAAAAATGAAACTATTTATGATAACAGATTTGTTGGCCCAAGTGAAGGTTAGTTTTGAAGATTGACAAAGGAAGCTCATGCATGAACCAGGTCCATCCCTTATATACATAGACACGGGCACGGGCAGATTCGAGCATGTGGGATGCACGTGAAAGAGATAAGCTTAATTTGGTATAATTGATATCTCCTGATCGAAAAGGTTGCATAATTGATAAGGAGAAGGACTCCTTACTCAAAGAGAACACTATCCAAGAGAAGGAAGGAGTTAGAAGTTGAGATCAACTAGAACTCTTCCACCAAGGAAGAGTAGCATTATAACTCTAGTTATTTCTTCATCTACTAACTCTATATATTGCAGGATATTCTCATTCTACAGGTACGCACAAAAACAGAAGTTAAACGTGAATTGAGACCAAAATAGCAAGGCATTTTGCAAGTAATTCGTGTGTGATTCAAGTGTGCAAACTTGAAGCTACATGAACCAGATAGAAGAACCAACTCCAAATATCTGTCTTTTATTCTTGTTCAATTGTAGTAGGTGTTCTCATATTGTACCTTTCAGCTTTATCTAAAGGCAATTATAAGAGGTACTCAGAGTATTCAAGTTAGAGTTAACTTGAAGTTGTCGCAATAGTTAGAGGCTGGTTTCCACAAAGGGATTAGAGTTAATCCTAGGTTTACAAAAGTGTTTTGTAAATGCAGTTTTTGGCTCAATGATTTAGTGGAGAGTTTGGAAAAATCCTACCGAGAAGTAGGTCGTGTTTTTTTCACCTTTTGAGCCAGATGTTTTCCACGTAAAATACTTGTGTTCTTTACTTTCCACATTTACTATTTCAGCAATAGTAGTTTAAGGAACACTTAGAAGAACCAGGTCCTTCCATAATCAGTTTAGGCGAAAAATTGGACACCACACAAATCACTCCCTCTCTTGTGTGGTATTGAAGTTAAAACATCAAGACTTATCTTTATTTTGCTTTTTCTTTTTGGAAGAGGAAGAGGTGTAGAGGAGGCATCATGTTGCCCTCTGATACAGATTCAACTTGAACTCGGGTGGTTATGTGGACAGTCCATTTTTGAGGCCATGTAGGGATGAAAACCACTTAAAGTGCGGCCAATCATAGGGTTTGCTATTGCCTATTTGAACAAATTCAGTTCAAAACTGTAAAAAGTGATATTTATCTCCAAAAAGTGCTGTCAAGGCGGATCTCTGCAGATGATCTCATTGCAGCTTAAGAGAAAATGAGGTTAACCACAGTGAACAGAAGTAAAAAACACATGGGCAATGTCATAGTACCTGATAGAGACAATAAGAAACAAGCAGTGTAAGTGATATGATAAGAGCAATCAAGACAGCCAAATGTCTTCCTGAAGTTGAATGGAGGAGCTGTGGCAGTTGGACAACAAGAAATGGAGTTACAGACACGGCCATTATTGTTGCAGCATGGCTTGTCCAGACGTCAGTACTAACACCAGAACCTACATTGACACTTACTCATTAAGTAGAAGCATCTTGATACACGAAATCTGCCATATATTAGTAGGAATATCACTTGCACAAGCATATAGTTACTGCCATATATTTGCAGGAATATTTACACGGGCTGAATACATATATTTAGTCCCTGCAATTTTGGTAATCAGATGGTTGACAAGTTTCGTGAAAGATCCCATACTGTATGTGTGTAACCAGCAAACTTTCTCCATACAGCTCATATTTTTATTATTTACTTTACCTTTTTTAAAAAAAGCTCATGTTCTTACTTTTTTAAAATAAGGAAAGTTCATTCACTTACTTTAACTATTGGAGATAAGCATTTCTACAAGGAATCTATGTCTTTGTTTTGCCTCAGAGAGTCCAAAACTTATCCTTTAAAAGAATTCCTTACACTAATCCTCTCTCAATGATTAGACAAGAGCCGGTCTATACAAAAGGAAAGGGGGGGGGGGGGGGGGGGGGGGGGGGTTGTAGCAGAAACTGGTTTATAGCAATATATTTCAGGAAAGACAAAAGGAGGAACTTATACATGTTTCTGTACACATAATCTAAGAGTCAAGAGGCAAACCCGTCAAGCTGAATCCTTTAGTGTCTTTCAAGTCTACGGCAACAGAATTTTGTATGTCGCACTTGCCAACAATACAACAGGTTCCCCAAATAATAGTAATAAGCATCACAGTTGACCCAGCTAGCAAGCCCATTCCTACAGAGACCTGGCTCTGAGCAGCTGCAGTACTTCCAGATATCCCCGATACTGAAACAATGAGGTAATAAGAAATTTGCAAAGCTCATTATGGCGTGTAACAAATGGTTTCAAATGATATATTGTTTGGGGTTAGGTGTTTTCAATTTAGGGGACAGTGAAAATTACATGCCGAAAAACAACTCTTAGGCACAGTTTTTAATCAGTTAAGATTTGAATCAATCTGCTCATCCCTTAGTTTTAGTTGGCATATTACATCTTAAAAACGAGTGAGAAGTGATTCTTACTCATTATAGTTATTAAGTTATTTTCACCTCATTTATTTCCCCTAAAGATCAACAGCTCATATTAAGGGGTTTGAACCAGTGGTAGGTGCATACCACCCAAATCCAGCATGTAGACTTTGAGGCATTGGATAAGAGCGGTGCTACCACAGAAACATAAATGAGTATAAATGGGAATGACTTATGAATCCATCGATGAGTATGAGGCAAGTTTTAAGACCCATTGACTCAAATTTTGACAAAACGCCTGCCCAAGGATTTCAAGATCCTGATTCCTGCATTACAAAGTTGTACAACATCCTGAAGAAAAAAGATTCTCCCAAAGGACTAGCTTAACCATTGATCAAGGCTTGATCTCTGGTAGATAAAAGGCCTTAAAACTATCTTCTTCATTGTGAGGTTCTAAGGTGGAAAATGAGACATTGACTAACAAGTTTGAATGGCATGCCAATATTTCTCTCAATAAGTGAGCAGTCAAAAAGCTGGTCTAGGATTTTTTTTTTTTTTTTTTGATAGCCTGGGTGTCCGAGTCTTTTAGAGCCCCGACTAATCCCAGGGGTGCACAGGCCCTCGGCAAGGAGTTTCCCGCAAGTGCACCACGGTTAAATCAGGTTTTACCCAGTCCGATGGCCCTCAGAAATTGTTTGCACCCAGTGGGTTTCGAACTTGACACCTTGAAAGGGAGCAAACCCCAAGGCTCAAGTCAATGCCACCAGGCCAACCCCTGAGGGTTAAGCTGGTCTAGGATGTTAAGCATTAAATAACTTTAGTGTATAGGATTATTATGCTAAAAGCTAAGTATTACATAGAGATAACTGCAAAGTACTACTTGCAGGGGCGGATCCACGTGGAGGGGCATGGGGGCACGTGAAGTCGTGAACCCATGCTCCCCTCCTTAGACTGTATTACGGTGGTATTTATCGGACAAAAGTACTTATAAATCCATGTCCGAACCCATGCTCAAAACAACATTGGGTTTAGTGGTGGCTTCTCGCACCTTTGGCCCCTAGGTCCAGTGTTTGAATCCTGTTCCGTATAACATCAAAAGCCAGTTTTCTATTTCTCTTTTTCTTTCTTTTCTGTTTCAACTGAAACCCGCCCTATCTTTCTTTTCTATTTCTCTTTTTATCCATGCGTTCTTCTGTTTTTTGGTTCACTCTGTGACATATCTTTTAATTAAATTTTGATTTTTTGGGATTCTCTTTAATTTCCCTTTTACTTCTTTTGTGTTTTCTTCATCATTTTCTTTTTTGGTTCAATCATTAAGTTTCAAAAACTAAAAAATAAATTTTGAATTATTTTGAATCTTTTCAATGTCAAGTTCCCTCTTTTTTCAATACCACTCTCTTTTTGAATAGTTATTTAATTTTAATATATCGAGCTCAATATTTGTAACTATAAATAATGATGCTATCATTGAGGTAGGAAAACTATTTAGACATTTGTCTATGGAGTGATAAATTTTTGTAATAACAATATTGATTGTTGTTTACTTGTCGGGTTGTTGACATGGCAAAATTTTAAAGGACCAAATCAAACGGTGGTCGGATAGTGGTGCACCCATCCTCCTGAAACCTGAATCCACCTCTGGCTACTTGGATGCAAAATTTAACATTAAACTTCTAATTTCAATATAACTATTACCTAGTAATTGTCCTTGACTAAGTTGCTCGGACACGGGTGCAAGTGTCCGACACGGGTGCGGATTTAGATGTCGGATCTTTCAAGATGTAAATTCTAAGATTCGGGGATACAGATCATAGTACGGATACGGGTGCGGGTATCCGGCTAAAAATAATTTAAAAACATAAAAATCTTTCTAATTTATGAGAAATTTGTGGAATACTTACGTATAGCTTGTAAAGTGTAGATTTTCTTTTTATGCTCAAGTTGCAAATAAATAAAAGATCGATTACCTAGATAAGATATGTTATTTTCTTCAAATTTACCCTAGTTTTAGTTCCGATTTTGGTAATCAAATTGTATCTCGTATCGAATTTTTCTGTCCGTCGTGGTCAAAGTAACCAAAATTGTTTGACCAAATCCGGTACGGATCCCATACCCACATTCATATTAGTGTCGTGTCGACACGGTGCGGCACCTAAACTGCCATGTCGGAGCAACTTAGGTCCTTGAATCTCAAAAGACAAAAAATAATAGGAGGAAAAAAAAACATATAAATATTACTGCTTGCTTCTATCTTCATGTTAGTCACTTCGTAAGTATCAATAGTCAACGTGACTGTCTACACTTAACTCATCTATTCAAAATTAAATTATAGAAGTTCGGATACTATTGAAAGTAATATAATATGTCGCAATTCTCTTTATATCAGAGGTAAAAAACCATCTTAAATTGATCAAAGTTAGATAATTTGAATCTGGGAAAAATCAAGACATGATTTTCACTTGACGATCTTTCAATTGAAGTTATATACACTGACTGACAGTGTAAAGTTTTCTTTTACGTGAATTTTAACACATGTGTAATTACCTAATAAGTGATCCAATTACACTTACGATTATTTACACTATCAGGTTAAGCTGATAAAGTGAGTACCAAAAAAAGTAAATTTTAAAAAGGTTAAAAAAACCCGATAATAATCATACCGAGAATGAGCATAGCATCAGGAAGAGCACCGAGCATAGGAAGGAAAAGTCCACCAATAAGACCCGGCCCTAAAATCTCCAGCAAGAATTCACTACCAGAAGAGAGATACGTGGCGGCGAGGAACATGAGGTAACCGTATACAATAATGAGGAAGACATTTCCGAGAGCAGTCTCAGTGCAAGGCAGAAATCCATAACTCTGTTCGCAACTCTCGTCCGCGGCCGAAATTCGGTCAAGCCGGAGAATATCCGAGTCACGACCGTGAACACCGTCGGAAATGAGATCGCCGGAAGAGTCGCTGATGAAACGGCCGTAAACGGCGCCGGCGATGATCAGGATGATCAAGAGAGGGAGATAAGTTTTCACAGACATTTTTACAATTGGTATTATTACTAAACATCTTTATATATGGACTATGGAGTATAATATATTATACAGATCTTTGTATATGAGAGTCGGCAAGACGGTCACCCAGTATTCATTTTAACCATTTTTTATAAATCAGTAAGGCAAAANGGGGGGGGGGGGGGGGGGGGGGGGTCCTTCCAGAAAATAAATTTTCTTCACATGGATAGATACTTATTTTCACATGAGTTTCGATCCTTTGGTGTGGTATTTAAAATACTGAAATACTAGATATTTTACCAATATTTTTAACTTGAAGTAAAAAGATATTTGAAAATACAATAGGAAAGAACTTGTGAAATTTGAAATTGTATTGTGAGCTTCACTTTAAAAAGAAAGTTGCAGAAGTTATAAAATTTGTGTGTGAAGTTTATACCAATTTTAATACTTTTGTTTACCTCAAAGTCATATTGTTAACAATAGAATGTTGAATATTTTTCGCCAAGTTTTTCTTTTTACTTTTTGGGTCCTCTAGTTAAAAATCTTAACTAGGCAAGTACAATAACAACAACAAATTTAGTGTATTTTAGTAAATGAAGTTTGGGGAGGATAGCGTGTATATAGACCTTACTCATATCTTATAAAGATAGAGATATTGTTTTCGATAAACCCTCGGCTTAAGG
The DNA here is from genome assembly GCA_005239505.1 of Nicotiana paniculata. NCBI lineage: Eukaryota > Viridiplantae > Streptophyta > Magnoliopsida > Solanales > Solanaceae > Nicotiana > Nicotiana paniculata. The sequence continues at coordinate 14,468 of ML332595.1, read as the reverse complement.
AACAATGGAATTAACTAGGCAAGTGGAGCCCATAAATCAACATAAATATTGCTAATTGTGGAACACACAAAATAAAATTTCTCCCAACTATCCATATATTTTCCGACGCCCCGCCATGCAACAAAAGTCAAAGATTGAGAAAATGAAGGGGAAAGAAAAAGTTCCTGTAAGATTTAGTTTGTTATTCATGTGGGAAAGTCCTACATCGGTCGCCTAAAGCTATCTTGCAACTTTTTAGGTGTTAGAACATGTGCAGCGGAAGTAAATATAAATACAAATATCGTATATATATCATTTAGACAATGAATTAATAATAAAGATTAGAAGTATTAACCTCTCGAAACTGTTGCACAACTCGTTCACTGGACAGTCTTCTATTTGTAGAGACAAAAGTAAGCCAAAAAAGAAACCAAAAAACGTATAGGATTATGCTAGGGATAGTAAAATCCTAATCCAACTCAAATAGACAACTTTTCTCCCAAGTAACTTCCTTCCCAAGTCTGTCAAGGTTTTTACTAGCTAGGTATAGAAGGGACCATAGAAATAATAAGAGGCTATCAATTATAGTATTAATTCGAAATTTTGGAGTGAATTAAATCCCACTATAATTAATCACAGTTTATTCCATGAAAAAACTGCATTTGAACTCCTCAATATGAATTTTAAAAATTCACCAACACTTATTTTAACCCCACATGTTAAGGTTACAAATACCCGTTAAATTAAACTAAATCACTGATAATTTAATTTAATCAACTAATAAGATGCTTTATAATTTCGCTTAAACAATTTTATGTGACAGATACAAAACCCACCGGCTGGATTTTCACATGAAAATTTATAAGCTTACAAAAAAGGGGTATTATCAAACTCAAGGCCGCATCATATATTCTGTCAACTAATTATTATTTCACAAACGTCATTCACTATTGTCCAATCTATTAAGCATACATGTCACGGCCCGGAATTCCCACCTTCGAGACCGTGACGGCGCCTAACATTTCACTTGCTAGGCAAGCCAACGTTAGAGGATCTTAAGCCAATTTTTAATCAATTACAATAAGTAAAAACAATTAAGCCGAACTGAAATTAACACTAAGTGCGAAATAACATTAAAACCATTAATATCTAAGTACAACCCGGATTTGGAACCACAATTCACGAGCTTCTAGAGTTTCTACAAACAGGGTTTGAAATAAATACAACTGTCTTGAACGAAATGAACAGTAAACTAGGCGGAATGGAAGGGGACTTCAAGGTTTGCGGACGCCAACAGAACTACCTCGAGTCTCCAAAAGCAAATCCAAGCTGAAACGCCTCATGGACAGCTGGGACCAATACCAAAATCTGCACAAGAAGTGCAGAGTGTAGTATGAGTACAACCGACCCAATGTACTCCATAAGTGTCGAGCCTAACCTCGACGAGGTAGTGACGAGGCTATGACAAGACACCCACGTAAAGATAAACATGTGCAGGTAACAATATATGCAGAGCACAATAACAAGTAAAAGCTAAACATGTGATTTTGGGAGGGGACATGCAAAAAGGGGTACAAGATACGATAAATACTACAGGGAATGATAACAAAATTCAGTCAATAAGCCTTGAACAAGCAAAATGAATAAAAAATAATGAACAAAACTGCACGTCATCACCCTTCGTGCTTTTGCTCTAAATTTCACTATGAAACAAGAATATCGGCACGACATCCTCTTTCGTGCTTTTACTCTCAACCTCACTGTGAAACAATAATATCGGCACGACATCACCCTTCGTGCTTTTACTCACAACCTCACTGTGAAATAATAATAACTGCACAACATCACCCTCCGTGCTTTTACTCTCACTTTCATTACCATCAATAGATATGACACGACATCACCCTTTGTGCCTTAACACTCTCCCTTATCATATAACAGTGAACACAAACAAAGGGAGACAGAATAAGCAAGAACACGCCTCACATCAACAATGTTTCCACAATACCATCCTCAACTTCGGAAAAATAATACTCAAATATATCAAATATCTCATAAATGCGAAAAGAACTATCAATTTAATAATTAACTATACAAAGCATGGATATATGATCAAAGAAAGAAATAAATTGCAAGAAAACAAGTTCCACAGCATGCTTTGACCCAACAACAACGAATAAGTACCTGTCACCTCACGTATACATTGTACCAAATATCTAAACATGTAGCCAATAAGAAAATAAATCTTAATCTCTCAAGTCAAGGTTAACCACGACACTTATCTCGCTCTAAAGACCAAGTCAAAACTCTACCAGGCCTTTCCCGTAGAATCCGCCTCCAAATCACTCGTATCTAACCATAATTGACTCAATAATATCAAATCTTGCTAAAGGAATCAATCACAATGCATAAATTTAGAATTTCCAAACTCTCCCCCAAAAAGTTAAAAATCGACCTCGTGCTCGCTTGGTCAAAACCCGAGGTTCTGACCAAAATTCATTTACCCATTCACCCCCCGAGCCTGGTTATGTAATTTGCCTCCCAATTTCACCATGAAAGTACTAGATTTTGGGTTGAAATCTTATGAAATGTAATAAAAGATTGAAAGAGAATAGGTTAGAATCAATTACCAATGAATTGGGGAAGAAAAACTCTTGGGAAAATCGCCTCTAGGGTTCTCTAGTTTTGAAATTTTTAAAGAATGAGAAAAATTCCGTTTTTGAGATTGTTTTAATCACTGGTGCCAGGTGTTCATCGCGTTCGCGTGGAACCTGGCGCGTTCGCGAAGGCACTGCCCAGATGGCTTATGAGATCGCAAGTCACTCTACGCGTTCGCGTAGGCTTAGCCCCCAGCCTTCGTGTTCGCGATCCTGGTCACGTGTTCACATAGAGAAATGATCAAATCCTAGCCCAGCCTATCCACTACTACGCGTTCGCGTGGGTAAGGACGCGTTCGCGAAGGGTAGTCCCCCCACTGCTCCGCCTTCGCGTCCTGCTCCTCGCGTTCTCATAGAGTACCTTTCCTCCGGTCTCCACTTAACTTTCGCGATCGCGGTTGGATATATGCGATCCCATAGGAGCTTACACCAGACACCAACAGGAATGAATAACTAGAAATTTTTCTAAGTTCAAAAGGTCCATAGGCTATCCGAAACTCACCCGAGCCCTTAGGGATCCAACCCAAATGTGCACACAAGTCTAAAAATATCATACAAACTTGCTCGAACGATCAAAATACAAAAATAACGCCTAGAACTACGAATCGGATACCAAATCAAATGAAATTTTCAAGAAAACTTTAAAACTTCTATTTTAACAATCGGACGTCCGAATCACGTCAAACCAACTCTGTTTCTCACCAAATTTGACAGACAAGTCATAAATATAGCAATGAACCCATATCGGGCTCCGAAACCAAAATACGGACCCAACATCAATAAATTCAAACATTGGTCAATTCTTTAAAATAATTAAACCTTTACATTTTTAATTTTCAACAATTCAAAAACTCGAGCTAGGGACCTCCGAATTCGATTTCGAGCATACGCCTAGGTCCCAAATCACAATACGGACCCACCGGGACTGTCAAAACACGGATCCGGGTCCATTTTCTCAAAAAGTTGACCGAAGTCAACTCAGATGAATTTTTAAGGCAAAATTTCATATTTTATCAGTTTCTAACATAAAAACATTCCGGAAAAATACCTGGACTGCGCATGCAAATTGTGGAAGGATTAAAGATGCTATTGGAGGCTTCGAAACACAGAATTAGGTTCTAAAACTCTAGATGACCTATCGGGTCATCACAATCTCCACCTCCAAAATAATCATTCGTCCTCGAACGGACATAGAAAAGTACCTAGGATGGTGAAAAGGTGTGGATATCTACTCCGCATATCTAACTCGGAATCCCAAGTAGCTGCCTCGACCGGCTGACCTCTCCACTGCACTCGAACTGAAGGATAACTCTTAGACATCAACTGTCGAACCTTCCGGGCTAGAATAGCCATCGACTCATCCTCATAAGTCAAATCCTTGTCCAATCGGACTGAGCTGAAATCTAGCACATGGGACGAATCACCGTGATACTTCCGGAGCATGGACACATGGAACAACAGATGAATTGCTGATAAACTAGGTGGTAATGCGAGCCTGTAAGCCACCTCTCCCACTCTCTCCAAAATCTCAAAGGGTCCGATGTACCTAGGGCTCAACTTGCCCTTCTTTCCGAACCTCATCACACCCTTCATGGGTGAAACTCGAAGCAATACTCTCTCTCCAACCATGAATGCAACATCACAAACTCGACGGTCAGCATAACTCTTCTGTCTGGACTGAGCTGTGTGAAGTCGATCCTGAATTATCTTAACCTTATCCAAGCATCCTGTACCAAATCTTTACCTAGCAACTGAGCCTCCCTCGGCTCGAACCATCCAACTGGCGATCATCATCGCCTCCCATATAATGCCTCATAGAAGCCAGTTGAATGCTCGATTGGTAGCTGTTGTTGTAGGAAAACTCCGCAAGTGGAAAGAACTGATCCCACGAACCTCTGAAGTCTATAACACAAGCGCGGAGCACATCCTCCAATATCTGAATAGTGCACTCGGACTGTCCGTCCGTCTAAGGATGAAACGTTGTGCTCAACTCAACCTACATACCCAAATCACGTTGTACTGCTCTCCAAAAGTGCGAGGTGAACTGCGTACCTAGATGAGAAATAATAGACACGGGCACACCGTGAAGACGGATAATCTCGCAGATGTAGATCTTAGCTAACCGCTCTGAAGAATAGGTAACTTCCATAGGAATGAAATGTGCTGACTTGATCAGCCTAGTACAATAACCCATACTGCGTTGAACTTCCTTCAAGTCTGTGAGAGTCCAACAACAAAATCCATAGTGATGCGCTCCCACTTCCACTCAGGAATCTCTATCTTCTGATGCTCATACTTTACTTGCTGACAATTTAGACACCGAGCTACATATGCCACTATATCCTTCTTCATCCCCCCCCCTTCCAATAATGCTGCCGCAAGTCTTGTTACCTCTTAGAGACACCCGAATGAATAGAATACCAGAAACTGTGGGCCTCCTCAAGAATCAACTCATGAAGTCCATCTACATTGGGCACACAAATATGACCTTGCATCCTCAAAACTCCATCATCTCCAACAGTAACCTGCTTGGCACCACCGTGCCACACTGTGTCTTTAAGGACAAGCAAATGAGGGTCATCATATTGTCGCTCCCTGATGCGCTTAAACAAGGAAGACCGAGCGACTGTACAAGCTAGAACACGACTGAGATATGAAATATCCAACCTCACAAATTGATTGGCCAAAGTCTGAACATCTGATGCAAGCGGTCTCTCATCGATAGGAATGTATGCAAGGCTGCCCATTAGGGCTGCTAATCGGGAAGATTAAGCGGCACTCTTAACGGTTTGGCTTATCGGTTATTGGTTTTTAAATGTATTAATTTTCTAACCACCTCATAAGAGATCAGGAGGATTGGTATCGGTTTAGCTATTATCGGGTTGTTATCGGTTTAGTTTCACTTGATTGAAACTTAACATACTTCAACACAGTGTTGGGGAGTACATCCCCGAGACAACAATATAGTCAACATTTCTCATACATATATATCAACTAAATTACACCATGAGGCCATATTACTTGAATCAAATACTAGATATCAAATACTTCTTTTATCTTCGCATACTACATTCAAGTGGACGGTAAGGGATTGAGAAGTGCAAAATAGAATACATCAACAATATCATTTGAACAAATTTCTTATTGTTTAAGAATATGACAAACTATTAAAAAACAAAAACACAACTCGGTTAAGATTGAACTTAACCAATTCGATAATCCAGCTGCGAAGTCCTCTACTATGCCCTCTATCAAGTTGATATGTTGGCGGGCTTCCATCGAGGCACACTGTTTGATGTCTCATAAACAAATAAATAATTAGTACTCATACAAGTCTGCATGTGATTCTCTTTACTCTTTGTTGCTCAATGTATTGTGTAATGAAGTATTTTACCTGCGCCTTGAGCAGTGGCACTGTGAACTATTGTGATGTTGACAATCAGTTCTTTTTGAGCCATAATAGTAGTCAAAATTGCTAGCAATGCTAACAAGAAGCTGGTTTCCATCCTGCAAAACATTCAAATTATTAAGCAGTTGTTGGTTCGTGCTTATATTGCTTTTTTATTTATTCATGTATTACTATTGTTTATTATGAAACCTCCCACACTAGTAATAAATAATTGAATCTTTCTTCTAAAGTTTAGAGAGCAACAGTAAATGAGTTCAATAATATAGATAACAATAAATTTTATATATATTTTATTTTTCTTAACGGGTTAACAAATTATCCGTTAAGAAAATTGAATAATCCGCCCCCAAACCGATAAGCCGTTAATAAAAAAATTTCAATTTGTTCCCCATCCGTTAAACCGTTAACCTGATACAAATAAGCCATTAAGCTTCGATTTCTGTTGGGTTTTGAACACCCGTACGGCCCATACTCTCTACTTTTCTACTCAAGGCATCGGCCACCACATTGGCCTTCCCGGGATGATTCAAGATGGTGATGTCATAGTCTTTCAATAGCTCTAACCACCTCCTCTTCCTCAAATTGAGATCCTTTTGTTTGAACAAATACTGAAGGCTCCGATGATCCGTGAAAACCTCACACGACACGCCGTAAAGATAATGCCTCCAAATCTTCAACACATGAACAATGGTTGCCAACTCTAAGTCATGAACATGGTAATTCTTCTCATGAACCTTCAACAGTCGTGACGCATATGCAATCACCCTGCCATCCTGCATCAATACTGCACCGAGCCCAACACGGGATGCATCACAATATATCGTATAAGATCCTAAACCTGTGGGCAACACCAACACTGGCGCTGTAGTCAAAACAATCTTGAGCTTCTAAAATTTCACCTCACACTCGTTCGACCATATGAACGGGCCACCCTTCTGGGTCAACCTGGTCAATAGGGCTGTTATAGATGAGAACCCTTCCACAAACCAACAGTAATAACCCGCCAAACCCAAGAAACTCCGGATCTTCGTGGCTGAAGTGGGTCTAGGCCAGTTCTGAACTGCCTCAATCTTATTAGGATCCACCAGAATGCCCTCTTCTGATACGATGTGCCCCAAAAAAGCGACTGAGTCCAACCAAAACTCGCACTTTGAAAACTTAACATATAACTGGTTGTCTCTCAGAGTGTGAATTATGATCCGAAGATGCTGCTCGTGCTCCTCTAAACTGCGGGAATAGATCAAGGTATCATCAATAAACACAACTACAAAGGAATCCAAATTGGGCTTGAACACTCGGTTCATCAAATCCATAAATGTTTCTAGGACATTTGTCAACCCAAAGGCCATCACTGAAAACTCATAATGGCAGTACCGAGTCTGAAAAGCTGTCTTAAGGACATCGGATGCCCTAATTCTCAACTGATGGTAGCCAGACCTCAAATCAATCTTCGAAAACACCTTGGCACCCTGAAGCTGATCAAATAAGTCATCAATCCTCGGTAATGGATATTTGTTCTTGATGGTGACTTTGTTCAACTGTCGGTAATCTGTGAACATCCTCATCGATCCATCCTTATTCTTCAAAAACAACACAAGCGCACCCCAGGGCGAGACACTAGGCCTAATGAAGCCCTTATCAAGCAAAAACTGCAATTGTTCCTTAAATTCCTTCAACTCTTTCGGGGCCATACGGTATGGCAGAATAGAAATGGGCTGAGTTCCCGGAGCAAAATCAATACAGAAGTCGATATCTATGTCGTGTGGCATCCCCGGGAGATCTGCAGGAAACACCTCTGGAAACTCACAAACAATTGGTAATGAATCCATGGAAGGAACCTCCGCACTAGAATCGCGGTCATAATCCAAATAAGCTAGACACTCCTTCTCGACCATACACCGAGCCTTCACATAAGAGATAACTCTCCTGATAGAATGGACAGAAATCCCTCTCCACTCTAATCGAGGAAACCCCGACAAGGCTAAGGTCACCATCTTGGCGTGGTAATCTAATATAGCATGATAAGGTGAAAACCAATCCATGCCCAAGATGACATCAAAATCAACCATATCAAGAAGTAGAATATCTACGCTAGTCTCGAGACTCCCAATGATGACCACACACGAACGACAGACACAATCTACAACAATAGAATCTCCAACAAGTATGGACACATACACAGGAGCACTAAAAGAATAACGAGGCACAACCAGATACGAGGCAAAATAGGATGACACGTAGGAATAAGTAGAGCCCGAATCAAATAGAACTGAAGCATCCCTATGGAAAACTGAAATAATACTTGTGATGACGGCGTCAGACGACTCAACCTCAGGCCTGGCTGGGAAATCATAATATCGGGGCTGGGCCCCACCACTCTGAACCACGTCCTTAGGATGGCTTCTAACTGGCTCGCCTCCACCTCTAACAACCTGACCTCCACCTCTAACAGTCTGACCTCTACCTCTGGCTTCCAGACCCCTACCTCTGGCTAGTTGAGCGAGCGGTGTAGCAACTGGTGTCGAAACTATGGCACGAGAACCCTGCTGCTGAGAGCTTCCTGGTGGCCGAGGGAAAACCTAACAATGTGCCTCGGGTCACCACAAGTATAAAAAGACCTTGGATGCTATGGCGGCTGAACTTGAAACTGACCCTGTTAACCTGAGTAACCACCCTGAAAACTCTGGAGCGGATGTGCACTAATAGGAGCTAGTGGTGAACTGTACAAAATATGTTCACGCCCAACTATGCCATATAAAAAGGAATAAGCGGTCGTTGTAAATATATTCTGGTTAACAAGTCCGGAGTCGAATCTCACAGGGAATTAACCTATTAAGCACAACTACCAGACTAGCACAAATTCACGCAATCAATCTTCAAAAATATTAAATAACAAATTAGATGTTTACTAACTAAATATCAAGTAATGAAAATGCAATAATTAATAACTAACTACTAAGAGGTTGTAGACAAGATTTGGAATGATCTAAGGTTATGATTTCCCCTATTGTCGGAATCCTTTCCGCTACATTTCCTATAAATTTGCCTAAGTTTTCTCTACCGATCATGAGCGATCTGAGTGTCGTGATTCTCTTCCTAGTAACTACCACAATTTACTAGACATATTCTTCCAAACTACGCTAGTTGGAACTAAGTTACGGCTCACCCGGATCGCACCAAGGTTACGTTATTCCTAATCCCACCTTTAAACCCTCCCTTGATCCATCACATACGTTAGGAATGATGTTGTTCAACAACTACCTAAATATGCACTCTCTTCCGAGCAATACACACTACATAGGCACAGTCAATTGACAGCTCTTTAATCAACCATAATATAAACGTAGTTGAACAAATAGAGAAAAAGCTACGGCAAATCAGTATTAAACGTAACAAGAAAATCATCCTCCAATAGGTTCCATCAAAACCCAAGATTAGAAGTTTAGCTACTCATACTCATAGTAACAATTTTCCAAGTATTTTGCATAAATAAATTACAAAGTAAAGATGAAGGAATGTAGAAATCGATGATTCTTTCCCCCAACAGTTGTTCCACGAGCTATTATTGCCTCCGGTCGCAAAAATCCTTCAAAAGTGGTGTTTAGTGCCTATTTATACGTGTATAAAGAGACCTAAACGACATAGCCCAAGTCCAAGTCCAACAAAGAGACGAAATAAGCCTTCAAAATCTGGATCAGGCTCACTAAGGACCTCGCCTTGCGAGGGTTAGCGCGAGCTTCACCTCGCCTCAGACCATGCGGCGCGAGGCCTGCCGCGTGCTCAACCTCGCCTTACCCCTCGTGTTGCGCACTTCCACGCGAGCTCAATATCTCACCTTTCCTGATCTAATGCGAGCCTCTAGGCTTGTTGAGCCTACTGCTTCATTTTTCCTCTGCTCAATTCTTTCTATCTTCTTTCCTACTGTTTTCGAGCATGATTTATACTTTATATATTCCTTTTGCTCTAATTTCATCTCCAATGTACCTACACATAAAATAAACTCCATTACGCGCAAATAAAGTGTATTTTAGCATTAAAACACCTAAAATGTAAGGTAAATAATGTACTAAAATATGGAATTATAGCCAAACATCTTCTAGCTGATCGGGATGAGACATATGCGGGCCGCGACCACCTGAAGCACTGTGAGATGCCTGGAGTATTAAATGAAACAGCTTGGGAGGATGGCATATACCAAAAGTACCCCTGTTTCCAGAGAGGCGCCACTGAACCCACCGGAATGACGTGGTCTCTTGTCAGACCCCTGCCCTCTCTCCTGTGCAAGAACCATCTCGACCCGCCAGGCGACATTGGCAGCTGCCTGAAAAGATATCTCACCCCCAGTATCCTTGGCCATCTGAAGACTGATGGGGTGAGCGAGTCCATCTATAAACCTCATCGCCCTCTCCCTCTCATTCGGAAGCAAAAGAAGAACACGACGGGCTAGATCCACAAAACAGGTCTTGTACTGAGTAACAATCATGTTGCCTTGTTGGAGACGCTCGAACTGTCGACGGTATTCCTCTCTCAATGTGATGGGGAGGAACTTCTCTAGGAAGAGCTGAGAGAACTGGTCCCAAGTAAGAGCAGGCGGCCCAGCTAGTCTGGTCAACACATAACCCCTCCACCATTTCTTGGCGGAACCCATCATCTGAAATACAGCAAAATCGACCCCATTGCTCTCCACTATACCCATGTTCTGTAACATCTCATGGCAGCTGTCAAGATAATCTTGGGGGTCCTCTGAAGGTGCAACACTAAAGTGAACTAGAAAGATCTTAGCAAACTTGTCCAATCTCCATAAAGCCTCAGAAGACATGGCGGGTGTATTGGTAAAAAAGAGTTTCACACGTAAACCAACTCTTGACAACTCATCCAGTTATGTGGACACAGGAGAACGCGACAGCTGGATGTGATTCTTTGAAGAGGTACAGAACAAATAGGCACGATTCAATAAACCCTCGAGCTCATCAGCCATGGGAAACTCGCTCTAATCGAGACAAGGAAGGGACACGGTCAGAGTGAATCTAGACAGAGTTACGGATAGTTTCAGGAATCCCCAATAAAAAGCCCAGACATTATGTAACCTTCACATAACAGTTACGGTTGCCCTTGGTAACGCCTCATTAATGTAATAATTAGTCATTAATGAGAAATTATTGCAAGAACCAAACGTTATATTAAGAAACCTCATATATAAAGGAAGGAAATATAACTTGTAAGGACATCTGATCTTAGAATACAATCTACTTTGCTTTTCTATATTTTTGCAATATTATCTATTACTCGTTTCTCTTTATTTAGTATTATTTCCTTGATTATCAGTAACCCGTGTTCATCCTATAAATAGCTTTGGTCAAAGAATCTAATTCTTTGGTTAAACAAATTGGTTCCGTTACCGGAAATTCTGATAATGTTTGTTCATTTTTTCATTGATATCCTCTAAAATTATGTCAAACTCCAACGATAACAACCTACAGAGGAATGGAACACCAGTTCCATCACCTCAAGGAACCCCTCGTATTTCAAGGGAACCGTCCCCAGAAAGATCTGACAACAACCACACTTATAATGAGCAGACGATAGAACAAGATCGAATAAGGAAAATGATTGCAGACTACGTGGGACAAGCTTTGCAAGAATTTTCAAGGGGATTACCAACATCACCTCCTGCATCACTGACACCACCTCTAAACAATACGGTCACCGGGGAAAATCCTCAGTCTGGATTGGTAAATTAGGCAAGGGGCGACACCCCTAACGAATCTCGAAGCAAGACCAGGTATGACTAATAACTCTGAATTACAAAATTTACTGCTAACAATGCAGAAACAGATGAAGGAGCAGAACGATCGCATCGAAAAAATTCCTGGAGTACCACCTATTATCAAAGGCATTGATATTGATAGGTATTCTCTACAACCTTGGAAGCCAAGTGTGGCACCCTTGCCTATGCCCAAGAAGTTTAAAATGCCTGACGTTCCCAAATATGATGGAACAACTGACCCACGTGATCATGTGACTGCTTTCACTACTGAGTAAAAGGCAACGACTTAACAAAACAAGAGATTGAACCAGTCCTTGTCAAAAAATTAGGGGAAACACTTACCAAAGGGGCCCTAACCTGGTATTCTCTTCTCCCTGAAAATTCTATTAACTCTTTTGCTGAGCTTGCAGATTCATTTATAAAAGCACACTATGGTGCACAAAAAGTTGAGAAAAGAATGGAAGACATATTCAAAATAAAACAAGGAGACACGGAACTACTCCGTGAGTTTGTAGACAGGTTTCAACGAGAAAGAATGCAATTACCCAGGATGCCTGATAATTGGGCAGCCATGGCATTTGCAAGCAACCTGAACGATAAAAGCTTAGAAGCCACGAGACGACTAAAGAAAAGTCTAAAAGAATTCCCCGCTACAACATGGAACGATGTATATAACAGGTATAGTACTAAATTCAGAATAGAAGAAGATATCATTGCTCGTTCAAGAGATAAAGATCATTCCAGATTCAGATGTACTGAATCAGACAGAAGATCAGGTAAAAATAGGTACGATCCTTACTTAGGACCCTCGGGACATGACATTCGTCCCAGGTTCGAAAACACTAGGTCAGACTATAGACCACCAGGAAGAGACGTAGTCTCATCCTCATCTAGATTCAGAAAAGATCGAGATGAACGACCTAGAGGTAATACCCGAATTGGGGATCATACCTTTAATGTAAGTACTACTGAGCTTGTCTCAATATTGAGGAACATGGGAGTCAAGGTTAAGTGGCCCAAAGAGATGCGATCAAATCCAAATGGAAGGAACCCAGATCACTGGTGTGAATTCCATAACGATCATGGGCACAGGACTGCAGATTGCAGATTTTTACAAGGTGAAATAGAACATTTATTGAAACAGGGCTATTTAACAGAATTATTTAGTGATAAAGGTAAACAGGCATATATGAAGAACAAGCAGGAGCTCCCAAGGCCTCCTTCTCCAAAGCGAACCATCAACGTGATACATGGAGGAGAGGAAGTAAACGGAATAGTTTGCCAATTAGCATCAAAAGTCACAATTACCCACGGAAAGCGGGTTCCAGAAGATCCAACTGAAGATAAAATAACCTTTGACGATGCAGATTTTGGTGGACTAATGCTTCCCCATAATGATGCCCTGGTAATATCCTTACTCATTCATGACACTAACGTTAAAAGAGTGTTGATTGATCCAGGTAGTTCAGTCAATATCATCTTGTTAAGAGTCGTGGAAGAAATGCTAATGGAAAATCTGGTGATCCCAAAGGCACGAGCCATATTAGGGTTTGATAACTCCACGGTGATAACCAAAGGAGAGATTGAACTTAGCACTTACGCTGAGGGAGTAGTTAAAAACGCTAAATTCCAAGTCATTGATACTAACATGGCTTATAATGTGATTATGGGAAGGCCTTGGATTCATGATATGAAAGCAATACCATCCACCTTACACCAGGTAATCAAATTTCCCTCATAATGGGGAATCAGACAAATTAGAGGTGATCAACTGACCTCCAGAAATATAAATTTCGTGCACTTTATAACAAAAAAGGGACATAAGAGTCAGAAGATAGAGAAATCTTTCAAACAGATGTCTCTAGCCAATCAGGTATGGAAAAAATTACTAACCAAATAGGTACAAAAAAAGTAAATATTCAAGCAGGTACAGAAAGAGACACCCGAGTGAAGGAGGATTCAGTCACCATGGAAGATGCGCTGGACCATATAGATGTGGACTCTAGACCGGATGTCATTTACGAACCGGAAGAAGAGGAACACGTCAAAACAACTACGGAAGAGCTCGAAGCTATTCCATTGTTTGAAAAAAAACCTAAACGAAAGGCGTATGTAGGCACGAGGCTGAGTCCCGATCGAAAAGGTACGTTAATTGACTGTTTAAAGGCTAATGCAGACTGTTTTGCATGGTCCCATTCAGATATGACAGGTATTCCACCAGAGGTGATGACTCACAAACTAAATGAAGACCCATAATTCGTACCTGCTAAACAGAAAAAAAGAAAGCAAGGACCATTCAAGAACCAAGTGATTGACGAAGAAGTTCAAGAACTCTTGAAAATTGGTTCGATACGAAAGGTAAAGTACCCTAACTGGCTAGCTAACACTGTGGTGGTACCTAAAAAGAATGGAAAATGGAGGGTATGTGTAGATTATACTGATTTAAATAAAGCATGCCCCAAAGATTCATTCCCATTACCACATATAGATCAAATGATTGATGCCACTACAGGTCATGAATTATTGAGCTTTCTAGATGCATATTCTGGTTATAATCAGATTAAAATGGATCCCTCAGATGAGGAAAAAACGTCCTCATTACAAACAGGGGGACTTACTGTTATAAAGTTATGCCTTTTGGCTTGAAAAATGCTGG
>ML332593.1:0-12728 GCA_005239505.1 Nicotiana paniculata | reverse complement strand
AGCACTTATGTTTACGTCAAGTAAACAGAACAGCAGAAGAAAAATTACAAAGTGAAGTCAATAATGAAACGAAGAAGGATGGCTCTGAAAAGGAGATTTTCTTTTGTTGGTTTTCTTCTCTTTTTATGTTCTTGCTCTTTACGTAATTAATAACGTTATTGTTTTCCCTTTTTTTTTCCTTAAAAACATAGATTCTGTCTCAACTTGGGAAAAACCAAGAATTCTATTCTAAAAGTATTAATAAACTACTAGTTTAAACGCTACCGAAAAATATTATGTTTACAACAGCACATATATATAAATTTTACAGAAAAGTGGGAATTTTTGTTATTTCGTTAACAGTTTAACAATATTTATTAACATTGAATTTTTTCCCATCATAAGAGGAAAGAATTTTTTATGATAAAAGAAGTAGTATATGTATCAATATATTGCTGCTTTATCATGATTAAAAAAAAAAAAAACACATTGGCTACTAGTATATTCGGGGGTCGTCCTTTGGTTTAAAGACAAGTTATGTTGTGATTAATTATATTGAGATTGGTTATGCATAAATTATTTCTTTTTGACTGTTTGGTACATTATATTGTAATAATCCTGAGATTATCAGTTTTTAATATTATTAGGTATGTTTTGGAGTGGGTTATGTGGCCAATCCACAGTAGTTGTTTGCATCAAACCAAACAAATTAAGAATCACTAATTAAAGTGAGAATAGATCAAGATCCTCATGCATATCAACAACATGAAGCTACTTTGGCCAAAGTAATCTCACCGATGCCAAAATAACCTCACTATGCAAAATCCTTTTTAACTTTACATAATCCATACTCGAATAATTTCTTTCTGTTGGAATAGTTGATGAATCTTGTTATATTTTATAATACTATCTCAGTTTTATTACATTCTTAGCTTAAACTTACTATGTACATTTCATATTATACTGGAATGATAGTTCTTAATTAATCTATTATCATGTCTATATATTTTATCTCAAAGTTATTCGTATATTAATTTTATAATTCTCGGGGAGCAAAATTAATATATAATAACTAAATGAATAAGCTAACAAAGTGAAAGTAATTTTTAGCAAACTATTATTTTAGGGTCGTAATCTTGCTTGTCTCGGTTTTAATTCTCAAGTAAGAATTGTTGGAGGCAAGATTGTCACGACCCAAAATCCCTACGGTCGTGATGGCACCGGATACCATTGTCAGGTAAGCCAATCATTAATTAGTCGAAATAAATTCCTGTTTATCATTTACGAAAAGTCGNCCGGATACCATTGTCAGGAAAGCCAATCATTAATTAGTCGAAACAAATTCCTGTTTATCATTTATGAAAAGTCTTTTCCTTTCACTTTATTACATGTTAGCTAAATAAAATATGTCAAGTAAAATAATAGTTTAAATATTACACTTTAGGAAATATATCCCAACACATCCCAGAACCCGGTGTCTCAAGTACATGAGCAATTTCTAAGAATTTATACAATCAGTACAAAGCCTGTCCGAAGTACAAATTGGACGAGGAAATTTAAAATAATGTAATAAATACAGTACGAGAGAGACTCTGTCAGCTGCGGATCGCCTCCGGATGATGCAGCTTGCCTAAGTCTCTGAATCCTCCACATTTCTATGAAAGTACCTGTTGCAATAAAATGCACGGCAAGTATAGCATGAGAAAAAAATAACGTGTACTCAATAAATCGCCCGCCTAACCTCAGAGAGGTTGTGACGAGAAGTCGAATTAGACACTCACTAAGGGTCAGCAAATTAATTAACAGTNCATATATATAAGGCACTGAAATCCAAGTAAATACTAGAAATAAACAAACAGTTACCACTTTCTCATTATTTTCCAAAATCTCTTAAATAAACAATTTCCTCTTCGCTTTCCTCCAAATATCATAAATCCACAATTTCTTCTTTATTTTCCCCCAAATATCGTATCACTTCAAAAATCATGAAAAACATTAAACAATTTAGCATGCGCATACGGGATAAGGACAACCGGCTTGAGCCATCATAATAATTATCTCTGTGCACTGCCGAGGGTCGAACGACCCGAACCATAATATTTCTTTCAATCTCGCCATGGCGTACGACCCGCTCCCATAAGAGTGGGAGAAATAACACTCTGCTCGCGGAATGTAAACTGCGAAGCGGTCACATGCAGACATGCACAATCAACAATCCGCCCCGAATACGTCGGGAACACAAATACTCAAGTAAATGACCAATTTCTCTTTTAAAAACCACAAAATAATATTTAAATCCTTTTTCGAAATTCACTTGCTAAGTTTTTATAATGTTTAATAATACAAGCTTATCCGGAAATACAATTGCTCTCGAAGGAAATCAATTCTATTTTTAGATGCTTAAGAAAATAAACTCTAATCTTCTATAGTCATTCAGGTACAATTCCAATTATATTAGCAGTCTAATATTACAGATGAGGTCACAGGTACAAGAGGTAAGGCATGCTAGTGGGTCTTAGGCTACCCGAACATGGCATAATAGTAGCTACGCACAGACTCCCGTCACCTCGTGCGTACGTAGCCCCCGCAGATAGTAACACATACTTAATTAGTTTACTTAGAAGGATAATTCTCAAATGAGTTCAGAATGACCTCCGGACATCCGAATTCACTTCCGATCGCGCTCCCAACTCCAGAATCACCATACGAAGTTATTTCCAAAATTNAAATGAGTTCAGAATGACCTCCGGACATTCGAATTCACTTCCGATCGCGCTCCGAACTCCAGAATCACCATACGAAGCTATTTCCAGACTCGGAATCCCAAACGGACATCAACATCACTGAAATGCGCCTCAAGCCAAACTTAGGAAATTTCTTCAAAAATGCTGACTTCCACAATATGCATCGAAACGCTCCCGAGTTATCCAAAACCCGATCTGGACATAGGCCCAAGTTCAAAATCATCATATAAACCTGCAGGAACCCTCAAATCCTGATTCGGAGATCGTTTACTCAAAATTCCAATCTTAGTTGATTCTTCCTACTTAAGGCTTCTGAAATGAGAATTTCTTTCCAAACCAACTCTAAACTTCCCGAAATTCAATTCTGACCACACCCACAAGTCATAATACCTGAAACGAAGCTGCTCACGGCCTCAAACCGCTGAACGACGCGCTAGAGCTCAAAAACGACCGGTCGGGTCGTTACAAAGATTATTGATCTTTAATAAAAATATTCTCACGAAGTTTTTACTACTTTTTAGTACAATTCAAGCAATCATTTTAATTGTTAGTAGTTTTGATTAAATAATAACCTCACAGAGTGTTATTAATTGGCTATTTCTTAGTGAGCAAAATATAATTGTATTAGCAAGAAGCAATTATTCTTCAGAGAAATAAATATAAAAAGATTTTATTATAATAATATTATCAATTGAATTCAATGATTCTCAACTATTTCTTAAATATAAATCTTCCTAAAGTTATTTGTTTTAGGTCAAGCAATTTATAATTTTAAAAATCAACTTTTTACCAATTTGATTCTTTAAAATAGAAGTAAAAATATTACAAGTCTATAAGCATAGATTAATCAATCCCTAGGGGACAANCATACTTCTACTTCAGATTAAATAGTTTGTTACTAATTTGAGTACTTATTATTATAATTATTGTTAATTTCTTTTATTTTTTAAAGAGTTTGTATTTTCTTTAATCAAGAATTTTGAGTTGTTTGTGACCCGCTCTTCTACAAAAGAGTTGGCTAGTTACGATCCTAAAATTGAAAGATCTCTTCAATTGCGCAAGAAAGGACAAACAACATCTTCTCAAAAGCATAACTCATGAAGGAATGGAAAATGGGGAAATAGAAGACATCAACCCACTGGAAGTTCCACCACCCATCCATGTAGAGGATCAGTTTGATGAAGTGGCATCAAGACCAGCAAACAGAATCCTTAGGGATTATGCTAGACCTGATCGCTTCAATTGTGAATCTAGTGTCAGAAAACCCCCAGTAGCATGTCACGACCCAAACATCCTTCCGAAACACGTGGTGACGACACCTAGCCTCTACGACTAGGTAAGCCTAAAAAGCTGCAAAAATATCATTAATGAAAGTAAAACTCAACAACTAACTGCAATAGATACTGAATAACCAACAACAATGTCGCTCGGCATGTACAATAACCAAAACACCAAACGTACACAACTTTTCCAAAACCCGAAACATCATGAGTCATAAGCTACAGAAAGAAAGTAGTATCTCTACACACTAGAGTCTAATAAAAAGAAATACATGAAGTGTTTGACACGGTGGAGAATAGAGGATACCTTGAAGTCTCCAAAGTTGTTTCGGCTCACTGGTAATGCGGTTGACAATGAGCACCTAGATATGCACACAAAACATGTGCAGAAATGAGTACACCACAATGTTACCCAGTAAGTGCCAAGCCTAACCTTGATCGAGTAGTGACGAGGTCAGGTTAGGCCCATTGGTAAATAATAAATGAAGCATAAATATACAGTATAAAAATAGACTAGAACTAAGCAAAAGGAAAACACAACAATAATAATTCAACACACAGAATAAATGACAGCACGGGGTCTCACGAGATACCGTCTCGTAGTCCCAAAATAAATATGCAGGGAGAACTCCCGAGGTACCGCCTTGTAGTCTCAAAAGTAAATATGTAGGGAGAACTCCCGAGGTACCGCCTCGTAGTCTCAAAAGTAAATATGCAGGGGGATCTCCTGGGATACCGTCCCGTAATCCCAAAGTAATACAAAACTCAAACAAATGAAGGTAACAACCACAACACTAGAATTTACAGTTTAGGCTATGTACAAGTCATGAAAAGAAGCAGGAATTCACTAAGCATGTTGCAAGGAGTTCAGTTAAGCAATTAAGAATATAGACATGTTATCCTAGTCTAACAGGGTAACTACACATGCTAGTATACTAGATTAAGGTGAAAATAGGTAATTACTTAGTAAAATCAGTTATTTACAATAGATAGCCCGTGTACGCACACGTCACCATGCATACACAATGCTCACATATCAGTATCAAATCCTAAGGGAATTTCCCCCACACAAGGTTAGGCAAGCCACTTACCTCGAATCAAGCTAAATCAATCAGTAGCAATGCTTTTCCCACGAATATCCGACTCCGAATGGCCCAAATCCCAAAAATCTTCTTGAAGAAACCTAGAAAACTCGCCTCACACTGAGCTCTCAAAGTCCCAAAATCAAAATGGGAATCCAACCCTCGAAATTCCCTTTTCTGCCCAGTTATTCCGCATATGAGGCCCTATTGCCGCACCTGTGACACCGCACCTGCAGAATTTCCCTTGCAGGTGCGAAAATGACTTAAAGGACTGGGACCGCATCTGCAAGCAATGGGCCGCACCTGCACGCCCACTCCTACAGAATTCTTCCCGCTTCTGTGATACCCCCACACTCTAGGCCTTTCCGCATCTTCGGATGCACAGATGCGGCTCCCCTCCTCGTACCTACGCTCACAGGCCAAATGGACCAAACTGCACATGCGGCCCTTCTTCCGCAGGTGCGAAACACTAGAAGGCCAGAAATCTCAGCAATTGCCTAAGTCTAAAATTCCATCCGATAAACATCTGAAACACACCCGAGGCCTCGGGGACCTCAACCAAACATACCAACCAGTCCTAAAACACCATACAAACTTAATCGAGCCCTCGAATAACATCAAACAACCCTAAAAACACAAATCACCCTCCGATTCAAACTTAATGAACTTGAAGCTTCAAATTTCTACAACTGATGCCTAAACCTACCAAACCACATCCGATTGACCCCAAATTTTGCACAAAAGTCACATTAATCATTACGGACCTACTCCAACTTCTGGAATCGAAATCCGACCCTGATATCACAAATTCCACTATCGGTCAAAATCTCCAAAAATTCAACTTTCGCCATTTCAAGCCTAAATGAGCTACATACCTCCAAAACACAATCCGGACACGCCCCTAAGTCCAAAATTACCCAACGGAGATAAGGGAACTGACGAAACACCATTCTGAAGTCATTTTCACATAGTTCCGACTACGGTCAAAATCCTAAGACTTAAGCTTCCGTTTGGGGACTAAGTGTCCCAAAACACTCTGAAACCATAACCAGACCTCCCGGCAAGACACATAAGCATAAAAATACATGGGGAAAGCAGTAAATAGGGGATCAGTGCTATAACTCTCAAAACGGCCGGTCGGGTCGTTACATCCTCCCTTTTTAAAACAATCACTTATCCTCGAACAAGTATAGAGACATACTTGAAGCGCTGAAAAGATGAGGATAACGGCTGCGCATATCATGATCGGTCTCCCAAGTAGCCTCCTCGACCGGCTGACCCCTTCACTGAACCTTCACGGAAGCAATGTTCTTTGGCCTTAGCTTTCTGACCTGCCTGTTTTCAATAGCCACTGGCTCCTCAACATAAGATAAATCCTTGTCCAACTGGATTGAGCTGAAATCCAACACATGAGCCAGATTACTGTGATATTTCTGGAGCATAGAAAAATGGAATATCGGATAAAATCCTGCTAGACTGGGAGGTAAGGCAATCTCATAAGAAACCTCCCCAAATCGCCGCAACATCTCAAAGGGACCAATGAACCTCATGCTCAACTTGCCCTTCTCCACGAACCTCATAACACCCTTCATAGGAGATATCCAGAGCAAGACCCGCTCCCCTACCATGAATGCAACATCGCGAACCTTCCGGTCTGCATAACTCTTCTGTCTGGACTGGGCTGTGCGAAGTCGATTCTGAATAACCTTCACCTTATCCAGGCATCCTGACCCACAAACCTCCAAACTCCATCACACACGCACGGAGCATGTCCTCTAATATCTGAATATTGTGCTCGGACTGTCCGTCCGTCTAAGGGTGAAATACTATGCTCAGCTCCACTCGAGTACCCAACTTATGTTGTACGACCCTCCATAACCATGATGTAAACTGCGTACCCCGGTGAAAGATGATAGTTAACAGTACGCCATGAAGCCTGATAATCTCGCAGATGTAAATTCGAGCCAGCTGCTCGAAAAAATAGGTAGTCATCATAGGAATGAAATGAGATGACTTGGTCAGCCTATCCATAATCACCCAAACTTGATCAAACCTCTTCTGAGTCCTTGGGAGTCCAACAATGAAATCCATAGTGATCTACTCCCATTTCCACTCCGGAATCTTTAACTTCTGAAGCAACCCACCTGGCCGCTGATGCTCATACTTCACCTGCTGGCAAGTTAAGCACCGAGCCACATACTCCACTATGTCATTCTTCATCCTCCTTTACCAGTAATGTTGCCTCAAGTCCTGATACATCTTCGCGACACCCGGATGAATGGAGTGTCGTGAGCTGTGAGCCTCTTGGAGAACCAACTCACGCAAACCATCTACATTGGGCACCCATAGCCTGCCCTGCATTCTCAATGCACCATCATCCCCAATAGTGACCTCCTTAGCATCACCGTGCTGGACCGTGTATTTAAGGACAAGCAGATAGGGGTCATCATAATGATGCTCCCTGATACGATCATAAAGAGAAGACCGAGAGACCACACAAGCCAATAATCGACTCGGCTCAGAAATATATAATCTCACAAACTGGCTGGCTAAGGCCTGAACATCCAACGCCAATGGCATCTCTGTTGCTAGAAGATATACTAAACTTCCCAAACTCTCCGCCCGATGACTCAAAGCATCAACCTTTTGCTTGAAAAGATGCTGCAAACTCATGAACACTAGCAGCTAACTCAAGGACGTGGACATGGTAGTTCTTCTCATGCACCTTCAGCTGTCTGGACACGTAGGAAATCACCCTACCATCCTGCATCAACACCGCGCCAAGACCAATTCGCGAAGCATCACAATATACACTGTAAGACCCCGAACCTTTAGGCAATACCAATACTGGAGCTGTAGTCAAAGTTGTCTTGAGCTTCTGAAAGCTCTCCTCACACTCCTTTGTCCACCTGAACGGAGCACCCTTCCGGGTCATCATGGTCATAGGTGTTGCAATAGATGAGAATCCCTCTACGAAACAACGGTAATACCCCTCAAAACCAAGAAAACTCCGGATCTCCGTAGCTGATGACAGTGTAGGCCAACTCTGTACTGTTTCCACCTTCTTCGGATCCACCTTGATCCAATCCCTAGATACCACATGACCCAAGAATGCCACTGAGTCTAGCCAAAACTCACTCTTTGAAAATTTTGCGTATAACTTCTTTTCTCTCAAAGTCTGAAGCACAGTCCTCAGATGCCGCCCATTATCCTCCCGAGTCCGGGAGTACACCAGGATGTCGTCAATAAACACAATGACGTTCGAGTCAAGATAAGACCGGAACACACTGCGCATCAAGTGCATAAAAGCTGCTGGGGCATTCGCCAGACCAAAAGACATCACAAGAAACTCATAGTGACCATACCGAGTCATGGAAGCAGTCTTCGGGATATCTGGCTCCCGAATCTTCAACTCATGATAGCCAGAGCGTAAGTCAATCTTGGAAAACACCATGGCACCCTGTAACTAATCAAATAAGTCTTCAATACGAGGCAATGGATATATGTTCTTCACTGTAACTTTGTTCAGCTGACGATAGTCAATGCACATACGCATAGAACCATCATTTTTCTTCACAAATAAGATCGGAGCACCCCAAGGTGACACACTGGGCCGAATGAAACCCTTATGAAGCAACTCCTATAACTGCTCCTTCAACTGCTTCAACTCAGGAGGAGCCATGCAGTATGGAGCAATAAAGATGGGCCGAGTGCACGGCAATAAATCAATATCTTTGTCGGGCGGCATGCCGGAAAGATCAGCTGGAAACACATCTGGGAAGTCCCTCACCACTGGGACTGACTCAACTGTAGGGGTATCAATATTGACACCTCTCACATGAGCTAAATACGCGTCACACCCCTTCTTAACCATTCGTTGAGCTTTATGAAATGAAATAACCCAACTGGGAGTATACTCTGAGGTACCTCTCCACTCTAATGGGGCGAAAACCAGTCCATGCCCAAGATAACATCAAAGTCGACCATGTTGAGTAATAATAAATTGGCTCAGGTCTAAAAATCACTAAGAACAATCAAACACGACCGATACACGCGGTCCACGACAAGAGAATCTCCCACAGGAGTAGACACATAAATAGGGGAACTCAAAGAATCCCAAGATACGCCCAAATACGGGGCAAACTAAGAGGACACAGAGAAATATGTAGAGCCTGGGTAAAATAATACCGACACATAGAAATCACACGTAAACTTTCTTTGGATACGTCGAAAGATTGCACCGTGTACCAGGGGACGAAGACTTATTGAAAGGAACAATAAAAGAGAGCTTTTATACTAATTTGCTGGAAAAATAAATTTTACCTCTTATAATAAGTTAAGGGATACTGCTATTCAAACATTTCTATAACAGTGTTATCTGTTCCAATATTTGTTGGCTTTTTATAGTGAATAGATGTTATACATCTATAACATCATTTGACGTTTAAATATTTTTTAGCTGTTATAGCTAAAAATGATCCAAAAATCAATTATTTTTCCTTATTTAATGTTACATATAAAAGATAAGAAAATTATTCAAATTTAAAATTTCAAAATATATGCATATTTCATTAGTTAAATATCGAAGAAAACTAATACATTTTCAATAAATTCATAATTAAACATATAAAGATTTAAACTCTAAGGCAAATATTTTAAAGGTACCTAGAAAAATAAATTCTTTCAAGAATGATGGAAGAACTTTCTAATTATAGCTTGTTTCGTAGATTTAATTTTCTTGTTTGCGATGTAACGCTTGAATTGGCAAAGGTTTGTGTTCAAATTTTCAGCAAAAAGATATCCAATAACTTTTCTTTGAAGACAATCTAAAAGCGAATCAGTTAAAGATTCTATCATAATATTTTTCGGAATTTGTCTAATGGAATGAATTAAAGATTGTATAAAGATGTTACGATAGAAAAATCTGACTATTTATTGAATTTTCAACTTTCTAATTATTCATTAAATTTGTTGTTGATAGGCCTCAGTGTGTGACTACTCTTGTAGAATAGGGTCGAGTATAAAAAAGATAACGAGTCAAAATATAGCATACTAACCGGAGAAAAAATACATATTAACATTAAATTTGAGGGGTAAAAAAGAAATATTACGTTCAACGATTCAAGCAATCACCTTAATTTAATATGTTTGAAAAGTAGAGCTGGAGTAACTTTAAACAACAATATGCATATGCATCATTCAGCAAAAGTGCAAACGCTATCTTATGTTATAAAGAATCTCGTCAATATTATTCATCAATTAATCACGAATTATAGGATTGATGTAAGTATTAGTTCATCCTTAATCAGAGGTTTCAGATTCGAGTCTTAGATATGAAATTGTCTTTATTTGGGAGCGGTTTATTCACATGTGGGACTTCCTCATGCAAATCTGAAGTAGGGCCCCCAATGCGAATACCAAACACCAAATAGGAAACAAGAAAAAACACATAAAAATAAGGGTAGCCCGACGCACACACAAAGCACCCTGCATCACATAGGGTCCGAGGAAGGGTCACAACCCTAGAAGTGTGATGTAAATAACCTACCTTAATGCAAATATTAGTGGTTGATTCTACGGCTCAAACCCGTGACCTATTAGGGCTGCTTATCGGGCGGATCGAGCGGTTATTTACGCTTAACGGTTCGGCTTATCGGTTATCGGCTTTTAAATATATTAATCTGCTAGCCGCCCGATAAGATATCGGGTGGATTGGTATCAGTTTAGCTATTATCGGGCGGTTATCGAGCGGTTTATTGGCCTATTTGAATCTATATTACAGAGGCCTATTTTGGCAACATACTGATACAATATAAAAACTTAAAAATTCTACTACAAATTCATTAGTCAATGTTGTTAGACGTGATTTTCTAGCAACAAATGCCTTGAATCTTGATCTAGAAAAAAATGGAAAAGAGAAAACATAGACGTGTTGGCTCGAGTGTCACCTTTTCTCTCTATTTAATACAGTGGTGACCGGAAAAAATTGAAAAGAAAAGGCATTTATTTTGGCGGCCAACACTTGTTAATGGGAATTGATACTTGACAGAAGCTATATCATTAGGATAACCCGATACCAATAAGCCATTAAGCCACTTTTGCAGTTCGTTTCTCGGTTGCGGTTTGATTTTGAACACCCCTATGACCTATAGGCCATATGAAGATAACTTTGCTATCAAGAACAACAACAACAACCCAGTAAAATCCCACAAGGGAGGTCTGGGGAGGGTAGAATGTACCCATACCTTATCCCTATCTCGGAGGGATAGAGAGGCTGTTTCCGAGAGATCCTCAACTTAAGAAGACGAAAATACAGAATTTGTGGCAATAACAACAAACAGCAATAGAGACACCGTGTTATGAAAAAATGAAAAAATAGTGTGGACACAAACTTACACCACTAATAATCCAAAGACAACACCCTAACAGACTAGCCCCACCACAATACGAAGGAAGAAAATGCTCGACTCCCTATGAACCATCAACCCTAATGTTCGACCTCCACACCTCACTATCTAGAGCCATGTCCTTGGAAATCTAAAGTCACGTTATGTCCTGCCTGATCACCTCACTCCAATACTTCTTAGGCCGCCCTCTACCTCTTCTCATGCCCGTCAAAGCCAACTGCTAACAACTCCTAACCGGGGCATCTTGGCTTCTCCTTCGCACGTGCCCGAACCATCTAAGTCTCGCTTCCTGCATCTTGTCATCTATGGGAGCCACGCACACCTTCTCCCGAATATAGCAATTCTTAATCTTATCCAACCTAGTGTACCCACACTGATGGATTATTATACGCGGCGTAAGCAATCCCATTATCAAAATCCCATGTAATCTAGACAACTAACATAAACGGGGTTTCACGGGTTACCTCTTGAAGCGTGAACATATCTGTTTTTCGCGTGAGTCTTCAATTCCATAACTTCTCAATGGAATCTCCACCACCCGCACAATCGTGATCCTCGAACGTTCCACGGTCTTCTACTGTGTTACCCAAATAATACCCGGAAATAGCAATTTCGTGTGGGCGAAATTTCTAGGAAAATATGCTGAAATTTTCGGCCACCATGGCTGAAAATTTCGGCCATCTCTATCTCTCTTTTCTAGGTGGAAAACCTTATGTATTTATAGCACAAGTGTTAAGGGTTAAAACAATTTTCCAAAACCTGTTGGGTTTTTCTTTTCCACCAGAAAAAAGATTTCTTTATTTCCTATTATTTAGGCACAGTAGGGACCACAAAATTTAATTAACAAGGCTCCAATTACGGAATTAATTTCTAATATTCGAAATTAATATCTACCATAATTAATTACGAATTATTCCACTAAAAATTCGTAATTGCACTCCTTATTCAATTTTGAAATTCATCCATTAAATCTTATTTAACTTCTCATGTTAAGATTCAGATACTAATAATTTAATTTATTGATTATTTCCTTTAGACTTCCGCTTAACTTATTTCATGTATCGGATATAAAATCCACCGGCCGGGTTTACACATGAAAACTTATAAGCTTTCATAAAGGTGTATCATCAATCTCTAAACCGAGACATGGATTCCATCAACTAACTATTACAGTATTACTTCGCCAATGTACATTATTATTATTCAATTTATTAGGCACATTTACCCGCGAAAGAA